>BSBK01006640.1:7500-208531 GCA_027943335.1 Chamaecyparis obtusa
GTGACACTGATGCCCAAGATTAGGGCTAATAGGGGATTAGTGACTGCGCTTTATGAGAGATGACACTTAGAGACATCTTCCTTCCACTTACCTACAAGAGAGTGCACTACCATCTTGGAGGATTTATACCAGATTCTGAGGATTCTGTTTCAAGGAGAGAGGGTTGCGTACTTGGTCCGGACAGGGAGAGAAGCTTTATGTGACTTCTTTTCTTGCATTATGGAGGAGCAGCTAGGAGCTAGGGGCTAGAATATTAGATGGTAGGACATGTTTGGATATGATGCCTACTTTGTGATGTTGTATGAAGTCATAGCAAGGGTTTTGGTTCTAATAGAGAGGTTATGGATTTCCTATTGGTAGGGGAGAGATTTTATTGGCGATCTGGCTTGATAGCAATGTGTATACATGGGACCTTGTGTGCTAGACATAGTGGTACCATTAGTTGCATAAGATTTTCTGTCACAAATGTCAAAGTTTGAGATGCGAGGTCACAATTTTACAAGCATGGAATTTTGAGCATATAGTTGTATTTCATTTGATTTTTGACAGACCAGTGATAAAGCTTGGACAACCTTATGTGTAGTACTATGATATATTTTTTCATAGGCACATGGGACACATTAGATATTGGAGGCATTTAATATATACATTAAGAGTGTTTACATGGATATATTACATAGGATACCACCATTGTGGGATGATGAGGATGAGCATTTTTCCATTTGCAGATGGGAGAGGTACTTGATCAGGATAATTACTCAATACTCAAGGATTATCAAGATACAACTATTAGGCAAAGTTTTGAGATAGTATGGAGAGACACAGGGAGTAGCAGTTGTCTTGGCACAATTTTCTAGATGTGTGAGTGATTGAGAGGCTGAGGACCAATGATCCCCATTGCAATAACAGTAGAAAAGTTTGGGGATTTAGCTCCTAGGAGGTGGGAATGAATATTGGAGACAAAAGATGCACATACTACAACCAAGTATGATGCCTAGTGGATTATGCATATTACCTATCCCTTATATGGATCCATGTGTAATGGCTCCTTTAGAGATGGGCTGATGAGAGAGACTACCTCTGAGGAGGCATGGAAGATGAGGATAGTGAGGTAGGGGTGATGGGGATGATGCTAGGAGACATAGGTGATGGTGGTGATGGAGGTGATGATTGGCGGAGATGTTGGTGATGATGTGAGATGTTGGTAGTAGAGGAGGTCGAGGCAATCTGAGGTTATGGTTGGAGATGGAGAGACAAAGATGATCAGGGGTGGCAGTGAGGAGTTATTTTTACAAAAGCCCCATTTATTCCTCTAGGTGGTGTGCTAATGGAAGGGAGGTCGGTGGTACACAATGTAGATGTTATGGGTAGCAGTTTAGAGGAGACTGGGAGTAGTAGTGAGAGCAGGAGTAGTAGTGGTGAGACTAGTTATTCACTAGTGACGAGGAGATGGAGGAGGTAGTTAGTGGAGAAGATGATGTAGGTTTGATGGATATATACATGGGAGGAGATGATAAGGGACTCATAAATGTGGCTATGGGGGGTTTCGATGAACTTGCATGTGATGTACATGTTTGACCAAGAGGAGACAATTTTGACATAGACTTTGTAGATATAGATAGTCTAAGATAGAATTACAGAGATCTCCAGAGAAGGTTAGATAGTGTATGGAGGAGAGTGATACATGAAAAGGCTAGAGTTATGGAGGTAGATGGTAGGGTTTCCATGATAGGTGCACATAGTCATTAGTATACTAGGAGGGCAACCTCTCTCTAAATGAGGATAGAGAAGATGCAGAGTGAGATGTATGGAGAGAGGGAGAGTATAAGAGAATAGATATAGGCCACTAAGGCCAAAGCTCAGGGTATACAGACTAAGGTGAGTGCCTTCATTGTTGGTGCATAGGATCTCACTTCATAGAAGTTGATGGATAAATATGTACACATTACAATAGAGGTGAGGAGATAGACTTGATATATGCAAATAGAGATAAACTAGTAGAGAGGGTCCTATGAGAAGGTTGTGACTATTGCATAAAGGGTACCTAGTTACACTCCCTCTCATTGATCCAAACGTACACAAAGATCTCAGGGTAGTGGTGCAATAACACATTCTCAAAGAGCATCACCATTAGTTATAGGTGTTCCTTAGGGATATACTAGGGTAGGCACATTGAAATAAATACCACCTAGGCCTCATGGAAACATTGATGACTAGAAGAGCACTACCAGTGGAGCATTATTTTTGGGAGAAATATTAGTTACTTGGATAAGCAAGAAACATGCATGTATTTCTCAGTCCACTGTCGAAGCATAATATGTTGCTGCTGTTGCTAGTTGTTCAAACATTGCATATATAAAACAACTTTTGAAAGGGATGAATGAAGAGATCACTGATCCAGTGATAATATATTGTGACAACACAAGTTCTATAAAAATTTCTAAGAATCTAGTGATGCATGCAAAGACAAAGCATATATCTATAAAGTATCACTACTTGAGGGAACAAGTACAAGAAAAGAAAGTGAAACTGGAGTTTGTGAAATCAAAAGAACAACTTGCAAACATATTTACGAAACCCTTACCTAAGGATACATTTGAGTACTTGAGGACTAGACTAGGGGTCCATCCCCTATCTATCAGTCACTAAGGTGATCAAGAGGTTGCATCAACCTATACTTTATCAGAATATCAAATGATGTTGATGCATATTGTTCACACTTTAGGTTTCCAAAGGTTGTGAGAGCTAGAATAAAGAACATTGCATATCGGTACATGGAGGTACTTGATCTAAACCGAACACCAGAGATAATATTTTGGCTACTACAGAGTTGTTTATTCTTTTTGGCATTGTTGTCAAAGGGAGAGAAAGAATAAATAAAATATGAATCAATGAAATATTTATCCACAGGGAGAGAAGCAAAATGGAGAAAATAATCATAGGAAGAAGAAGATCAAATATGTAGGGAGAGTCTGAGTCTGCATGAAATGTTGTGTAGTGATTAAACATATTAAATGAACAAGCTAGGGAGAGCTTACCGAGATACAACATTTACTTACAGAGTTGTAGAATAGATGTTTGATATTCTATGGCATATTTCACATTGTGTTGCCATCAATGCCAAAGGGACAGATTGATAACCTAAAAATGATTGAATATCTTTGATGGAATGAATGGACAAGTAAAATATAGTGATTGAAAATCACTGAGCTACTAAAGTGATATGTAAGGTAATTAAATCAGTCAATGTATTGTCATTGTTGTCAACTAGTTTTGACTATACTTATCATGATGGTTACAAACATCTAAAGATGAAAAATGGTAAAGGAATGAGATAACTATATGAAGATGAGATGGATATGAAAGATATGGTCGTGGTGTACATTGGGTAACTTAGTGATGAGTTTATGGCATTATGTTGTTGACTTGATTGTATTACATGATTTTGTATGTATTAAAGACCAGAACTAAACAAGTTTACGTGGTTGATAATTGAAGATTTTTGTATACACTGAGCTAGTGTAGTGTATACCGAGTATAGTATTAACCAAGCAAGTATTCATCGACACATTCTAGTATTCACTGAGTGAAAGAAACAATTAAAGTTTATAATAGCCAACTAAATTGATGAGCTGGACAATTGCTTATGATTATGAGGTAGAAGATAAAGTTTGTTATGATGATCTAACAACTGACAAAATCCAAGATTGATCAGATGAAGAAGAATGAAACGTGTTATAGACACAACTATCGATGAATCTTGAAGTGAAAAAATGAATGATGGAGATTAAGAGGCAAAATATAATGGATGAAAAGAAAATGGTTTATGTTGTCTATTTAAAGAGACATAGGATTCATAATTGAGTCTGGAATTATTGACATTGAAGGAGAGTTCACATGAAAGGACTATTTTCATGCACTGTTGATCAAACTGGTTACATACCAAATTGAGTTGAAATGTAGACATTACCGAGCGTTAGAGAATTATTCATCAAGTTGAATAAGTTGGAGGATGTGAATAATTGAATTAATTATTGATTAGAGGAGGTATTTTGAGCTTAGCATAGATCTAAAAATCTGAAAATCTTAGTTGCATTTGAATTAGATTGTTACTATATCATTTTAACTATTGTTACAACAAAATCTCTTAACCGAGTGGACTTAATAGTATTTTTTGTATTTCAATATGACATTCAATGAATGTTGTTGGTTTTCTTATTGACACCATAGTGAATGTTGGTCACGAGAGAATTGTTAGTAATAAATCCTCTAACCAGGTCACACCTTACAGTGTGTTTTGTAATCTTTGACAAGGTTGGCTCCTAACCGAGCTCACTTTAGAAGAGTGAATTATTTTGGGTTACTGATCCCAGGTGGTTTTTTACCTAACAAGGTTTCCACATTAAAAATCTATGTGTTATGTGTATTTGATGTGATTGAATTGTTATTTTACTTTACACATTGCACAACTAGTCAGATCAGTAAATACAATATTGAATTGACTGTCAATTAGTAGATGAAGATGAAGTTATTATTGATAGCTTACTAAGTTGATAATTTGTTTGAAAAGTTTGAATATATACATTTGGGAGATTTGGGACTATAGGATAATTGGAATTAACTAATTCACCCCCCCTCTCAGTTATCTAACAATTGGTATCAAAGCATTGGTTGTTTGGAAGGAAAGTTTAAAGGACTTAAGTTAAAGATCACAAGATATATAAGAGAAAGGTGCCAAAGCTGAACAAAGACAATTTATCGACATGACAAAGTAGAATGAAGTTGCATATATCTAGAATTAGAGAATCTGTAGTATTTTACTTGAGCAATGATTACATTCAACTGATGATTGGACCTTTAACTATTGATCAATTGAGAGATAGACATGAACATAATATGACAATGATATAGATTGTTGTTGCCTTAAAAGATGTTGAATTTGAAGATGTCAAGACATGTACTACTACTAAAGGAATGTGGGACAAACTTGCACTAGTTCGTAGAGGAGATGAGAATGTGCTGAGGGAAAGAGCTGAGATTCTTAGAGGAAAAGTTGATGTTATGAAGATGAAAGAAGGAGAAAACATTTCACAGTACAATAACTGAATTAAGAAGATTGTCAATGTTATCCGAGGAGTAGGAGGTGTTGTTGTTGAAGACACTTTTGTGAGTAAAATTCTTAGAACCTTGTTGCCTATTTATTCTATCTGAATTTATGCAATTCATGAAATGAGATCAACCCTAGGTAACACTCTTACACTTGATAGCCTAATTGGCAAACTGACTACTTTTGAGTTGAATAACTATGATAACAATATTGTTCCAAATGTTGAATTTGCATTTATGTTGTCCTTGAAAATAGGTAAATCAAGATGAGAATGTGTTGAGGGCAAGAGCTGAGAGTCTTAGAGGAAAATTTGATGATATGAAGATGAAAGAAGGAGAAAACATTTCAAAATATAGTAACTGAATTAAGAAGATTATTAATGTTATCTGAGGAGTAGGAGGTGTTATTGATGAAGACATTGTTGTGAGTAAAATGCTTAGAACCTTTCTGCCTATCTATGCTATCCAAATTTTTGCAATTCATGAAAGGAGATCAGCCCCAAGTAACACTCTTACACTTAATAGACTAATTGGTAAACTGACTACTTTTGAGTTGAATAACTATGATAACAGTATTGTTCCAAATGTTGAATCTACATTTATGTCATCCTTGAAAATTGATAAATCAAGCAGTAAACACACGATAAAAAATGAGAGTGATATGTTGGAAATATAATTGGGAAATGTGATACTGAGAGGGGGGGTGAATTAGATATCACCTACTTAACCATTTTCATAATGAATAAAACTTTTGCATAGCATCAAAAATAATTGATCATAATCAAATAACTAACATACTAAACAATATCCATGAAAGCATTCATAACACAATGATTTTGGTTACCCAGAAACCCTTGAAAGGTAAAACTGGGGTGGGGATGACACCCACAAATCTTCATTACTGTAGTAATAAATTAGCTTGTTAGGGATTACAAAATTTGATCAAAACTTGATCTACCCTGTGAGGGGCCTGCCTTGTTAAGAGCTAAAAGACTTATACAGTCTACCTTGCTAAAGGATTTTAAACTTACAAAAAAGTAAGCACTTAATTAAGAGATTACAAAAAGTCTGTTATGACTACTCGGTTAAGAGATTTAACCTGATACACTGGTTAGAATGTCTCAGTACCTGATCTTTCAGTTTTCACTGTATGCAGATTACATATCTTCTCTTTACTGTATTATGTTGATCTCATATATTAGATTTATCTCTTTTCTATCCCTTCACTGCTTAGCTCGGTCACTGAACTCTATCTGAATACTTCTCTTCACTGAATAATACATGTCTGCTTATTCCCTTCCCATTCGCTATCCCTTGCTGCTACATTTTAGGGTTTAGATCTTGACCTTGTATAATCAAAAAATCATTTTCCTGATTCAAGATCTACGGTTCAGATTAATTCCTTTTTTTCCACTTATGATACACTAGTTAGAATGTCTCAGTACCTGATCTTTCAGTTTGCACTGTATGCAAATTACAGATCTTCTCTTTACTATATTGTGTTGATCTCATCTATTAGATTTATCTCTTTTCTGTCCTTTCACTGCTTATCTCGGTCACTGAACTCTATCTGAATACTTCTCTTCACTAAATAATACCTATCTACTTATTCCCTTCACATTTGCTATCCCTTGCTGCTACATTTTAGGGTTTAGATCTTGACCTTATATGATCAACAAAACATTTTCCTAATTCAAGATCTACGGTTCAGATTAATTCCTTTTTTGCCGCTTAAGCCTTACTAATTTTTGATTGGCTCTAGGTATTGCATGGGGATCAATGATTGCTAAGTAGATGCATAATTACCTTCGTAATTATCTCAACAAACAAAATACAAAACATCAATGTTGGCCAAAATGGTTTACCTCGATCACTATGCCAAACCAAACTCTTATGTCATTCCTAGCTAACTCGGCAAACATAGTTCTTGATACTCAACATTCATTGTACTCAGCATATGTTGATATCTCTGATGCTCGGTAATCATTTCATATATGACTCAGCAAAACTAGACTCGGTATACTACAAAAAAACATAGTGACCATAAGTTTACTTGACATTACTATTGCTCGGTAAGTAAACATTACATAGCTCAGCCTTTACATAATGACTCAGTCGCAGTGATGACCAACCATCATTGCCTAGATGAATGACTAAGTGTGGGTCACTAATAGTCAACAAAACTATAGAGATCTACAATCTCCCCCTTTGACATTAGTGGCAAAAACACTTTGTTATGACATTACATCTCTATTTACAAAAATATGTAGTATAAGCAAAATACTCCCCCTGAGATATATATACATTCAAAATTTTCAAAATTTGGTTACCTCCCTTTGTCATGTCATGTCATGTCATTTTACTTCCCCCTTGATTTTGACATGACGAATGTCTTCTAGAGTGGGGATCTCAAAGTGCTTCTCCAGAAATGGTTTGTGCAGCATCATAACCATGTGTAGTGCAGTTTCCCATCCTCCAGCAACAACAATTAAAACTTCAGATTGCACTTCTAGCTCGATAGCTAGATTGATTAGGCTCTCAGTAGTAGATAGATTTGGATCCCTTTGGGCTAAGTCCTTCACCTTGACCAACTTTCTCTGTATTGCCTCCAGGTGAGGTGTTAAAATTGTTTGCATAGAAAGTAGACGAGATCTAATCTTTCCATCATTAGCCATCAGTTCGACTATCTTTCCTTGGGTATGCATGATCTTGGCATAATGGTTGGAACTATTTTCTGTATCAACACTTAAGGACTGACTGGTGGATTTGAGTTCTTGCTATAGTTGATCGATCAATCATTGGTTCTCCTTAGTGAACTATTCTACATTGCAAAGTTTGGTGGGCAGAGAGTTTGCATTTACAATTACTTCTTCGGTCTCTACTACCAAGGTGGAAAGTATGACCAGTTTAACTGCAATCTCGATAGATACTTTCTCTAGCATCTTGGTCTCAAATTTTATTTCTAACCACTCAAAAAATTTATCGTTGGTGCTACTCACTTCATTATTTACCTTCTAAACAATATGTACAAGTTGTTCCAATATGGGAGCAGAACTGTTTACATCTGACAACTCATAAAAATCATTAAATATATCTTTAATTTCATACAGAACCTATTTCTGCTGATGTTCTCTTCTCAATTCTTCTTGTCTACTTTTCCTTGTCAATAAATCTTTCAATATCTGCAACTACTCATAGGATAAGTTATCAGTATCCCATTTAGGAATAACAATAACTTCATTAATGGTTACCTCTGGTGAAAAGACTTCTATTTTCTTCTTGAGTGCCTTCTTCGATGTGCTCCCACTTGACATCTATACAAGAGCTTGTATTGCTTCTTGTTCTATGGGCTCCTGTACCTTAGTAGCTTTGTCTTTTCCTTCTTTTCCTTTTGTTCCCTTACCTTCCACATGAGGACTAGTAGCTTTTCCTTTTGACTTCTCTTCATTTTCTTGGTGAATCTCCTCAGCAGATGTGGGTTGAATAACTAGTGCTAGCTTATTTGGTTCCTCAGTAGTACATGTACCGGCTAACATGTCAACAGTTGATGTCCCATCAATTGTCAGATAATCTTTGACTTGCAAAAGTATAGTGTTACTACCTGGAAAAGATGTGTCTTTTTCTTTCTCGGCCTATATGTCTTCCTCGGTTAATACCAGATTCTTAACTAGGGTATCCTCTATGATATCAACAATGTGTACTTTAGGTTCCTTCTAAATTTCTTCTACCGTAGGAGCTTCTATCTCCAAAATGGGTAAATCCATTACATTTAGTTTTGTTGCAGGCTCGACATCCTTAGATGTACTAGCACCTTTGTCTCCATCTTTGTCAATCAACAATCCAAACACTATCTTCCAAATCTTGACACTTGTACAACATCCTCAACCTTGTGACAATGATGAGGATGAACTTGATGAACTTGAATCATTAATGGCTAGAAGATTGTAGAAAGGTAAAGGAAGATACAAAGGGAAATTACCTCTAGTATGTTTTAACTATAAAGAGATTGGTCACATTGTAGCTAGATGTCCTAATAGAAAAGGAGATGACAAAGACAATGAACCATCTGGTGATAAAAAGTTTGACATGAGAGATTACCAAGATTGTAGAGGAAACTGACAATATGATAGGAGAAGTAACTAAGACTACAAAGATAAAGGCAAGAAAGCACATTACCTTGTTGAAGATGATGATGATGACATTGACACCAACACCGATGAAGACATTGATGTGGTATTCATAGCTTCAAAAGAAGAAGAAAGGTATGTTGAAACAACACTTATTTCTAAAGTTAGCAAGAATGATACATGGATTATTGATAGTGGTTGTACACATCATATGATTGTTGATGAAGACAAATTTGAATACCTTGAACATTATAATGGTGGATCTGTTAAAATGGGAAATGATACACCTTGTCTAGTAAAGGAAAATAATCTATCTTGTTGAACAATAAGATTAGATGTGAGAATTCATATTGAGTGAAGGGACTTAACTACAATTTTTTGAGTGTAGCACAAATAAATAATTTAGGTCATTGAGTTGCATCTAAAAGTATAAAGGTGAAAATCTATGATGAAACTGGAAAGTTGGTCGGTACTAGTGAAAAATCAAAAGGTAATCTATTCTATCTTGACAATGTTGAAACTTCTTGTTTATTGGCTAGAACTGAAGATTTGTGGTTATGGCACAAAAGGTTATGTCATGTGAATTTTGACAACATGGTTAAAATTAGTAATAAAATAAAAGTTAGAGGCTTATCGAGCTTATCTAAACCTAACCATGTCATGTGTAAACAATGTCAAATGGGAAAATTGTCAAAATCTAGTCTCGAGAGCAAGAAATATTCATCTAAAGCTATTTTGGAGTTGGTTCATACCAACTTGTGTGGTCCTATGAGAACTCAGAGTTATTATGGTGATAGATACTTTATTTTATTTGTTGATGACCACTTTAGGATGATGACAGTTATGTTTCTAAAAGAGAAATCTGAAGCTTTCAAGATGTTTAAATGGTACAAAGCTAAAGTGGAAAAAGAAAGTGGAAAATAGTTAAAATGCTTAAGATCAGATAGATGTGGTGAGTTTATTTTTGATGAGCTCACTAAATTTTGTAATGAGCATGGAATTAAAGGATAGGTTTCTGCATTGAGAACACCATAGAAAAATGGAATTGCTGAAAGGAGGAATAGATCCATAGTTGATTGTGCTAGAACACTGATGATTGAAAATGATGTTGCACAAATGTACTGGAGAGAAGTTGTTTGCACTATTGTGTACACATTGAACCAAGTACATCTGAAGAAAGATTCAAGCCAAATACCCTATGAATTATGGTATGGGTACACACCAAATGTAAGTTATTTCAAAATATTTGGAAGTAGATGTTACATTCTGAAAGAGGATAGAAATGGAAAATTTGATTCTAAAAGCAATGAAGGAATATTTTTAGGATACTCCACTAAAAGAAAAGCTTACAAATGTTTGAATAAGGTTTCTAAAAAAATGATTGAAAGTGCAAATGTGAGAGTTGATGAGTTTGCTGAGAAAAATGATGAAGAAAGCAAAAAAGAACCAGAAGACTGGTAGATTTACACACATTGAGAAACCTAACATTTTACCTAAGCCACAAGCTGAAGTTACCGAGAAACAAGATAATTACACTGAGCATCAACCTATAGAGACCGAGAATTAGGAAATAGCTACCGAGGAAGATCTTGATCTTACACCGAATGATGAACAAAGAAGAGAGAAAGTGTTAGCAAAATTTGTGAGAAGACACCATCCATAGAATTAGATTATTGGTGACAAGAAAGTTGGCATGATGACACGAAGTAAGTTGAGAAACACCACATATTTAGTTTTTAAATTTAAACCTAAAAATGTTAAGGATGCACTTGAGAATGATGAATGGATTAAAGCAATGGATGATGAAATTGAGCAAATATTGAAGAACAAAACATGGACATTGGTACTGAGACTGAATGATAAAAATGTTATTGGAACTAAATAGATATTCAAAAACAAGTTGAATGAAAATGGTGATGTTACTAGGAACAAAGAAAGAATTGTATGTAAAGGGTATGCACAACAAGAAGGTATTGATTATGGTGAGACTTTTGCACCAGTGACAAGACTTGAAGGAGTTAGAATATTACTTGCATATGCTGCCTACAAAGGATTTAAAGTATATCAAATGGTGTTAAATTTGAATTTTTTAATAGAATTATTGAGGAAGAAGTATACATTGAACAACCTAAAGGTTTTGTTGATCTTAATAAAAAAAAATGGTATGTAAGTTGCACAAAGCATTGTATGGACTAAAACAAGCACTGAGAGAATGGTATGAGAGATTGCACTCATATCTTATTAGTATTGGATTTGTTAGAACAAGTGACAATAGAAATTTATATTTGAAAGGTGAAACTAATGACAAGATTCTTATTGTTGGAATTTTTGTTGATGATATCATATTTGAAGGACATGATAATCTATGCAAATAATTTGCTAATGAAATGAGAAAGGAATTTGAAATGTCAATGTTTGGAGAGATTAAATTATTTCTTGGTTTGCAAATTCTACAACAAAGGGAAGGTATATTCATAACATAATAAAAGTACATCAAAGAAGTGTTGAAGACCTTTGGAATGGAAGATTCAAAACTGGTTGGCACACTGATGGCCATAGGGTGTAAATAATTGATAAAGGATTATCAGTCAACTGAGGTAAAACAAACACTATACAGATCAATGATTGGAAAAATGATGTATGTTGTGCATAGTAAACTAGATATTGCACATGCAATTGGGATTGTAGCAAGATTTTATGCTAATCCTAAATAATCATATATGACTATTGTTAAGAGGATTCTGAGATACTTGAAAAATACAAAGAATTATGGTTTTTGGTACAAGAAAGAGGGCAATTTTGAACTGCAAGTTTACACCGATGCAGATTGGGCTAGAAATATTAATGACTGGAAGAGCACTACCAATGGAGCATTCTTTTTGGGAGAAAGCTTAGTTACTTGGATAAGCAAGAAACATGCATGTATTTCTCAGTCCCCTGTCGAAGCAGAATATGTTGCTGATGTTGCTAATTGTTCAAACATTGCATAAATAAAACAACTTTTGAAAGGGATAAATGAAGAGATTAGTGATCCAGTGATAATATATTGTGACAACACAAGTTCTATAAACATTTATAAGAATCCAATGATGCATACAAAGACAAATCATATATCTATAAAGTATCACTACTTGAGGGAACAAGTACAAGAAAAGAAAGTGAAACTAGAGTTTTTGAAATCAAAAGATCAACTTGCAGACATATTTACCAAACCCTTACCTAAGGATACATTTGAGTACTTGAGGACTAGACTAGGGGTCCATCCCCTATCTATCGGTCACTAAGGTGATCAAGAGGTTGCATCAATGTATACTTTATTAGAATATCAAATGATGTTGATGCATATTGTTCACACTTTAGATTTCCTAAGGTTGTGAAAGCTAGAACAAAGAACACTGCATATGAGTACATGAAGGTGCTTGATCTGAACCAAACACTATATATAATATTTTGGCTACTACAGAGTTGTTTATTCTTTTTGGCATTGTTGTCAAAGGGAGAGAAAGAATCAATGAAATATTTATCCATAGAAAGAGAAGCAAAAGGGAGAAAAGAATCACATGAAGAAGAAGATCAAATATGTAGGGAAAGTCTGAGTCTGCATGAAATGTTGTGTAGTGATTAAACATATTAAATGAACAAGCTAGGGACAGCTTACTGAGATACAACACTTACTTACAAAGTTGTAGAGTAGATGTTTGGTATTCTATGGGATATTTCAAATTGTGTTGCCATCAATGCCAAAGGGAGAGATTGATAACCTACAACTGATTGAATATCTTGATGGAATGAATGGACAAGTAAAAGACAATGATTGAAGATCACTGAGCTACTAAAGTGATATGTAAGGCAATTAAATCAGTCAATGTATTGTCATTGATGTTAACTAGTTTTGACTATACTTATCATGATGGTTATAAACATCTAAAAAAGAAAAATGGTAAAGGAATGAGATAACTACATGAAGATGAGATGGATATGAAAGATATGGATATGGTATACATTGGGTAACTTAGTGATGAGTCTATGGCATTATGTTTTTGACTTGATTGTATTACATTATTTTGTTATGTATTAAAGATTAGAACTGAACAAGTTTATGTGGTCAATAATTTAAGATTTTTGTATACATCAAGCTAGTGTAGTCTATACCGAGTACAATATTAACCGAGTAGGTATTCACTGACATATTATGGTATTGACCGAGTGAAAGAAACAATTAAAGTTTATAACAACCGACTGAATTGATGAGATGGCCATTTGCTTATGATTTCGAGGTAGAAGATAAAGTTTATTATGATGATCTAACGACTGACAAAATTCAAGATTGATCGGATGAAGAAGAATGAAACATGTTTTAGACACAACTATCGAGGAAGCTTGAGGTGACAAAATGAATGATGGAGATTAAGAGGCAAAATTTAACAGATGAAAAAAATGGTTTATGTTGTCTATTTAAAGAGATATAGGATTCATTATTGAGAATGGGATTATTGACATTGAAGGATGATTCGTGTGAAAGGACTATTTTCATGTACCACTGATCAAGATGGTTACCAGAAGACCCGAGCTGAACTGTAGACATTACCGAGCATTAGAGAATTATTCAATGAGTTGAATAAGTTGGAGGATGTGAAGAATTAAATTGATTATTGATCAGAGGAGGTATTTTGAGCTTAGTATAGATCTAAAAATCTGCAAATCTTAGTTGTATTTGAATAAGATCATTACTGTATCAATTTAACCATTGTTACAGTAAAATCTCTTAATTGAGTGGACTTAACAGTCTTTTTTGTATTTTAATATGACATTCAATGAATGTTGTTGGTTTTCTTGTTGATACCATAGTGAATGCTGATCAAGGGAGAACTGTTAGTGATAAATGCTCTAACCAGGTCATACCTTACAGTGTGTTTTGTAACCTTTAAAAGGGTTGGATCCTAACCAAGCTCACTTTAGAAGAGTGAATTATTTTGGGTTACTGGTCCTAAGTGGTTTTTCCCCTAACAAGGTTTCCACATTAAAAATCTGTGTTATGTGTATTTGATGTGATTGAATTGTTATTTTACTTTACACATTGCATAACTAGTCAGATCGGTAAATACACTATTGAATTGACTGTCAATCGGTAGATGAAGAGGAAGTTATTATTGATAGCTTACCAAGTTGATAAGTTGTTTGAAAAGTTTGAATATATATATTCGAGAGATTTGGGACTGTAGGATAGCTGGAATTAACTTATTCACCCCCCTCTCAGTTATCTAACATGTTTTTGGTCCATCATAGAGTTCATATGTTTGGAGTCAAGGTATGTGTGGAGTACTACATGAGTGAAGGCCCTTATCACAAACACCCCAAATATGGTCACGCTAGATGACTATTTTTTTGTTTTTATGATGTTTTTAAAACTTTTTGAATATCTTTTGGAATGTTTTTATTGTTTTGATATTTTCTCCATGTTTTCAATTTTTTTTATAGAATTTTTTTTTTTTTTTGGTATTTATTCAAGAACGTTTATTGTGTTTTTGGTATTTTTTTAGGACTTGATAAATCATGACATTGGAGTGTCCCCAATTAGGACAAAATGGGCACTTTATTGTAGAATGGTCACGATGAATTGATTTGGTGTGAAATATGATGGGATGTGCCAAGAAAAAGGTAATTGACAAATCTCAAGCCATGATACTTACATTTTATTGCAAAAAAAGAGTTGTAATGACATGTGATATATGTTTGGAGAAATGATAGATGATGGAGCAATGATCTCTACACATGGTGTTGAATTGCCTGATTTTCATCATGGTACTTGCCCAAGGCACTACCAAAGTGTTTTTCACCATAATATAAAATTATTTACCTTGTATTTCTATTTTTGTGTAACCAAAGATGCTTGGTTGTCAGGTTTTTGCCAAGGTAACCTTTTTTGCTTTTTTGCTTTTTTTGTATGTATTTTTTGACATTTTGAAATGGGTATACTTTGAAAGTCATATATAGAACTTACATAGATGCAAGTTGTTGATGGGATTTGATAGAGGCTCACCCTTTAATGTGGATATTTTATATGCTCTAGATCTGTAGACTAATGTGATGATGTAAGGACACAACCGGTTTGGTTCAAAGTTTCCTGGTTGCTCTCTTTCCACTTGATTTTTTTGATTTTCCATTAGTACCAAGTCACCAACTTTAAAAGACCGTGGTATGAAATTTTTATTGAAACTTCCCCTAAGACATTTTTGATATGCTTGTAAGCACATGTTAGTGTATTTTGTCTCTTTTCATCTAGCATTTCTAGCTCCTATAGTCGTGATACTTGATATTCCTCATCTAAAATAATGTGTTGAAGGGATACTTGCATTGATGGGAGATCGACCACTATTGGCAAGATTTATTTGGTATCGTATACTAGTGAATATGGAGTGGCTCTTGTGGAGGTACAAAAACTAGTGTGGTATACCCATAAGGAATGGTTGAGTTGGAGGTGCCAATCCTGACCAACTTCATTGAATGTGTTTTTCAAGATTTTAATGATGATTTTATTTATAGCCTTAGCCTAGCCATTACCTTGGGGGAAGTAGTGCAAAGAAAAGATACGATGAATAGAGTTTTGCACAAAGGTCTTCCATCTATTTATTTCAAGGGGGAACCATTATCGATGATAATGGTTTGTGGGAATCTATACCAACTTATGATATAGTTCAAAAGGAACTTGGAAATATGTTTACTAGTAGGACAAGACATTGGAATTGTTTCAACCACTTTGTGAACTAATCAATGGCCATGATGATGTAATTATGATCGTCAAAGAATAATGGATGGATATTTCCAACAAGGTCAAACCTCCACAACATTAATGGCCATGGTGAAGTAAGTGGTTTCAGCTCTTGAGCTGGTGCATGGATGAGGTTCCCGTGAATTTGAAATTTTTTGCACTTCTGGATAAACAAGCAAGTATCTTTCCATGGTAGGCTAATGATACCCAATTCTTAGAAGCTTCTTGGATAAGGTTACACCACTAGAGTGGGCATTAGAAATACCCCCATGGAATTCTAATATCATTGTTTATGCTTCCTCTAAGTTGAGACATCTTAAGAGTATACCATCTAGAATTTGTTTGTAAAGTGTGTTGGCAATGATAGTATAACAAGAGGCTTTCCTTATCAAGGACTTATTTTGGTTGTGGGATAGTTATTGGGAATGATTTGGCTAGTAAGATAGTCATAAATGTCTTGGTACTAAGGGAAATTAGGACTGACAATCTCATATACAACCACTTTGGGACTTCAAAAGTAGGGACCATGAATTGTTCAACCATGAACTTGCAATGTGTCACATCTGGTGACATGTCCAAAAAAGATTATACAGTGGCCATGGAATATGCTTCCTTGTTTCTAATCCTTTGGATTTACTTGAATTTTATCTATTTAAAGTGTATGTTGATCTCTTCTACCATGACTTCATATGGAATCATTTTTTCATCTTTGGTGTCATAGCTACCATTAAATTGGTTGATAATTAGTTGAGAATCCCCATATACCTATAACTATTGGATCTTCCACAGGACAACTATTTTTGAGACCTATGAGTAGTGCTTCATATTCCTCTAGTTTTTTGTGCAATCAAACCTCTGTCTATAAGATCTAGGAATTGTGTCTCCTTGAGGAGTGATGAAGACTATGCTAGTGCCTGATCTTTTCTACTTGTGAGAGCCATCAAAGTATAGTTTCCACTATTTTAGCTCTTATGTAGAAAATATACCTTCTTTAGGAAATTCTATCAGCATTGGATGAATAGAAGATAGAGGTGCATCTTCCAATTACTTTGCAATAGCTTGAACTTTGATTTCTTTTTTGTCCATGTAGTCTATGTCAAACTCACTTAATATCAAGAGCCATTTAACTAGGCACCCTAGCAGTGTTACTTTGCTCAATAAATACTTCAATGGGTTGATTTGAGAAATTAAGACCATCTTGTGGCTTAACATGTAGTGTCTGAGCTTTTTTAAAGTAAAAACTACATCCAAACACACTCTTTCAATGGTAGTATAAATTAGCTTATAAGCCACAAGGGTCCAACTGGTGTAGTATATGGCCCTTTCTTTTTTCTTTTTCTTTTTCTAAGTTATTTTGTGCCAATAATGCCCCCAGTGAGCATTCTATTACCGAGATGTATAATAGTAAGGGTTTATATAGAATGGGTGCTACTAAGACTAGTGCTAATAGTAAACAATATTTTAGTATTTGGAAGACCTTTTGACAATCTTGTGTCCATTAAAATTTTATGTTTTTATGCAATAAGTACTAGAATATGTGGCACTTGTTTACCAGATGTGAGATAAACCTTATTACTAAAGGTAATTTGCCTTGTAAGCTTCTTAAGTTCTTCAGAGTTGTTGGGGGAGGCATTATAATTATGGCTTTGAGATTTTTAGGGTTGATCTTTGTTCCTCTTTGGGAGATAATAAATCTCAAAAAAATTTCTAATGTGAATCCAACAACATATTTTTTTGGGTTTAGCTAGACTTTTTAGTCTTGAAGCCTTTCAAACACTGGCCCTAATACTGATAAATGCAGGTTTCTTTCAAGGGATTTTTCCAATATGTCATCAACATAATCTTCCATGGTAATATGCATCATGTCATGAAAAATGGTTTTCATTTATCTCTAATATGTAGCCTTGTTAGTAAATGAGTTTGTATCTTTATTTTATTTTTAATTCTTTACTCTATAGCCCTCTAAAGAAACAATGATCTCTTACTAGCAGTTGGATCAAACCTAAATTATTTTTGATCCTCTAAATTACGGTACAGCTCCCGATAGGATTTTCAATGAATTTTTGAATGATCAAAGTTGCATTTTGCAAGAATCATATTTTTGACCATAAAGTAAATAAGGCAATCACAGTAATTTGCACATAAAGATGTCCTAATCATTGTATCTTGAGAGATGCACAAATTTAATGAAGCTCACAGACTTCAGCTCATTATACATCCACAAATAAAGCTGACAAAATTAAAGACTAAGACTAAAAGAAAAGAAATACTTCAAGAAAGAATTTTGTTTAACCAAAGATATCCCAACAGAGAAAAATTCACTGATATAAACCAACAAATTTATAGGAGCAATTTTTTTTCTTCCATTAATTCCAGAATACTAACCAAAGTATCTTCTAGAAAATCCACACCAAAATAAGACAAAATCTAATCTATTCTAATTAACTTCTAAATAAATTGTTATCGACCATTTTAGAGTCTTCCCTGGCTATATGTAGCCAATGACTTACATCATGCGAAACTTAAAGTTCAGGAAACTCCTAGATTTTTAGAAAAAAAAGAAGTTTTTAAGATAAACTAAAAACATAACTAAAGATAGCATAAGCGAAAAAAGTGGGAAGTATCTCAAGATCAACGAGACACGATCACTGAGTGGCATATGAGCTGCATGCCATTGACTAGTCCTGAGAGGAGTTGGTGATGCAGGCGTTCTTCCATTCCTCATGTGCATGAGAGACAATGATAATCATGGCATGATGTGGCAAGGTAATGTGAATTACCCTTTGCTTGAGAACCTTCTTGTCTTTGCACACCTGGACAACCTTCTATTTGTGAGATTCTAGATGATCCATAGCTACCACTAGCATTGCTTCAATATTGGCCATTGACATGAAATCCTCGATCGTGAGGTCTTTGTTATCACTGATTGTTGTTATCCCTTTCTCAAATTTTTGGGTCATTTCTTTAGCATCCTTAATATTTTGATTCCCCTCACTCATTAAAGTGATATTCAGGTTTTTGAGATCCTTTTGCATTATGTTTGTTAATCCTTTCAGCAAACGGGTAGCCCCTTCGTAACTTGCCCTGATAATAGAATTTTTCCATTCAATAATTTTGATTGACATGTAGAGGACGTCTTCATCTAAACTTGGGATTGGTTCCTCTGCTAGAAACCTGGTTACTCCATACTTTTTAATTTCACTCATTTGATTCATTATGTTTGTCCACTTCCTCTTTTCTTTATCCCATTCTGCTAATTCTACCAATATTTATGAAATTGATGTCATGACAGTCCCATGGGTTTTGATCAGCTGATTAATATAATCGCCTCCATGTTGGATCATACCTTGTATCCATTTACCGAACACATCCACTATAAGATTATTTCTCTGGATTTGATCTAGGGTTTTCCTTACTTTAGGTGAGCAGGGATCAAATGATTGGATAATTTGAGCTAAAGGAAGGGGACTATGATCTCGGACCTCCTGAATAAATTTAGTCAATTTCCTGATAGTGGCTTTCATTTCTTTTTTGTCTCTCTCATCTTTGAAAGTTTGGTGCAATATCTTCTTGGTTGAAGTCTCCAGATGCTTTGCGTCTACTACCCTAGTTGCAGCCTCGAGGTCTATCTTCTCAACCGTAAAGTCATCAATAGTAGCCTCTGAGAAATCTTTATCAACCTTAGGCATCATGCACTCAACTACCCAACACCCTATTTTCTTATCTATATCGATCATGGATTCAATCCTGATCCTTTTACACTTCACAGTAGCTCCCAAAAATTTGTTGACTATTTCCTCCATAGGTAATGTGATTGGAAGCACATTTCTTTTCTTACTAATGGATGTCTCCAACCACTTTAGAGTAGGGGACAATGTTTGTAGAGGAGTATTCATTACAACCATCGTAGGATTTCCAACATCAGATTGACCAACCTTTAGGGCTTGTGTATCTTCGCCAAACACATCTTGAGAGATTTTCTCTCACAATGGGCTATCCATTTCATCCAAATTGATTACCTATTTTTATTTTACCACTTTTCTATCTCCTTTCTTAGATCCGGTCCTTGTAACTTGTGTTGATGGCGTAGTACAAGGAATGCTCTGCTTTTTAGAGTTAACCTTGTGGACTCTCTTATTTTTAGTTTTGGAATCGCCTACAATACAAACATTGATGGTAGAAGAAGAAATGGGATTTTCAACAGAGGCAACAAGTGCATATCTCCTTGTATTATGTCTTTTTTGAATAGGAGGTTTCTTGCTATTAATCCATCTATCAGTCCTCTTGATTACACCGAGAGTCTTAATGGGTACACTATCTCTTTCATCAATGCTCCAGTCTATTTTAGGCAAGGGTAGACCTCTAACTTTGGTTTCAAATTGGTCATCAATCACTTCTTCACCTTCATCTTCCTCTATCCCCATAATATCAATCTCTATATTTAGAGTGATAACTTGGCCTATAGTAAATCTCGACCAAGCTCTCCTTCTTACCTCAAAATCATCAGTACAATTTTCCCAATAGTCTTCCATCTGAGGAAGATGTTGAAATTCAAAAGGCAGATTAAAATGTTGAGCCGCATAGCCTTTGTTGTCAAAGTCCTTTCTGGATTCAAAGGTTTTCAGATTCAACTTTCTTAGTTCCAGCTCAAGGTTGAGGGCGCCTAAAGATTTTTTGCATGTATAAAACCCCAGCTCAATAGGAAAGCTTGAATTTTCTCTACCTTTTCTTTCTTTAACCCCTTTGTGTACATGAGCCAACTAGCGGGTGACCTCTGTTATGACAAGGCTATCAAAGGCATATCTTGGTAATTTAAATGGTTCTCCCTCAAAACCTCTGACCCTAATATAAGTGAACTTCTTGAACTAAATGAATAAACTTCCATAGGTATTGATAAAATTTTTAGGCTCCTCATACATTCTTTGCTCAAAATTTCCTTGCAACTCATAGGTTAGCCTCCCAAAAAAGATCCCATTCAATTCACAAATCTGTTCATGTGAAATTCTCTTTGTAGATGAGGGTAATAGTTATATATTTCATGTTTGGGGCAGATAATTCATGGAAGAGACCTTTCCACTCTCTGGTGCACACCAGAATATAGAATACGTATGAAGACATATAGAAATTACTCCCACTTAGGAAATTTTCCAATTGATGATGAAGTTCATCTGCAATAGTGTTAGCCTAGTCGATGAATTTCTCTCCTAGAGTAATTTGGATGTAAAAGTACACCCAGTCATGCTAGTAGTATGCATGTTGATTCCCTTTGATTCTATTGAGTAATATGACTAACTCAATGACTTATGGTTTGAAATGGTCAATGGTGAGAGGTTTAGGAAGCCTAGACCCTCCCTTTTGTGCCTTCAATAGCCAATTTTGAGCAATCTCATTTCTATAGACTTGCCTTTTGGTAGAAAAAATGGCCTGAGGAGAAGGAATGGTCTATCCCTCGTATGGATCCTTCTCAGGAATACCCATTGTAGTTAAAATGAAATCTCTATTTATGTAAACTAAAGGGATTCCATCTATCTTTTTGATGCATTTTTCTTCCATGTTGTACCTTCTAGTGCATTCCACTACTAGCTCTAGCCACAAAGTCATTGTGGGAAAAGAAATAGCTTCTGCTAGTCCACTATGAATTACCTTCTCTATCATAGAACCCGAAATAGGGTTTTTAACCTTGCTCCTAATTTCTTCCAGTGCTCCCGACCATATTAACATATCATCACACTCAGACAGAGAACTTATTAAAGGAGAAGTACCCCCCAAAATTGGAAGTGGATATTTCATGACAAGCCAAAACAAATGAAGAGGAACAAAGAAACATAAAATATATAAAGGGTAGTTCAAACTTCACAATACAAACAACTTCAATTTGAAACAAGAGCACCAACCAAAAATGACTAACCTGTTGTTTCACACAGCGCATTAAGCTTTGAGAGGAAAAAGATACCTCAGTTGCTCTATTATCCTTTCCTTCACCAAGAGAAAATTTCTGTCATAATGGATAGAATAACTAAGTATCACCCATTTATTTACCAATTCATCACAAGATTATGGGAGATTTGCAATAAACGATGAAGTGATGGCCCAAAGATTTACTTGATGATGATAGGAAGTTTGTTTGATTGCCGCATTAACTATTGTACTTTCCCATGAGTGAAATGACATTTAAATGTCACTTCTCTTAATGATTATATCTGCATCACTCGTGGATGGCATATTCTCTGCCAGCTGTCACTTCCATCACATCACCACCACCTATTCTTCCTTTTGGCTTGAGGACATCCATTGAACTTTAAACTTTGAACTAAGATAGTTCAAAGTTCAAGTTAAATTAGGAATAAGACATGAGTACCCTTTGGTATGTTTAAGAAAGTAAAACTAGCAAGAATAAAGAAAGATTAGTGATCATTAAAACATTTCACAAATTGAGAGAGTTAGTTGAACCTTGAACTTTGAACTAAGATACTTTAAGGTTTAGAGTTTAATGGAAGAATGTGTTTTGCAAAAATATGTGGCTAAGTTCATAAAAAAAAAAAAAGAAAATAAAATATACCTTGGGGTGTTATTGAACCTTGAATCTCGAACTAAGTATAGTTCAAGTTTCAAGTTCAACTGACAAGGGGTGCATGCAAAAAGGTTGAAAATGAACTTTGGTAATAATGCATTTTGAAAAGGATTATGGGGTGATTTTTAAGAGGATTAGAGCCATGAATACTAAGAAAAAATCAAGGGTAATAATGGCTCTATCTGGGGATGAGGACTCTTGAGGATGAAGGATGAACTTAAAGCTTTGGTTTTGTAGACCAGGGAATTAGGACAAAAAGGCCAAAAAAAAGAAAACAAAAGGAGACAAGAAATAAAAAACAAAACCAACAAAAGAAAGATAGGAAACACACCAAAACAAATATATACAGAAAAATAGGACAAACTACTTACAGTTGATACAGTTTTAGATCCCGACTGTTAAAGGTTAGGGGTAGAATAGTACTGTCAAGATGCTCCATCTTGAAATAATTGCTTCCCAACACTTTGTTGATTATAAACAAGTCTTTCCAAAGTGATTCAAACTTGCTACGAGTGTCCTTAGGTTCCCTTCTCTTATCCCACAACAATACCTAATCTCCTTCCATGAAATTCTAGGGCCTGGTCCTCTGATAAAAAAATCTTCTTGACTCGGGCCTGGTGTAAAGCTATCTGACTCACCATTTCCTCCCTCTCTTCTTGTATTTTGTTAAGATACACAATCCACTTTTCTAGAGAATTTTGAAAAACTTGATCTTTAATTATTTTCTATAATTTAGCAGTTGCCAATTCTAGAGGTAATGAAAGTTGAGCTTCCATACCGTACACTAATTCAAATGGTGTCATCCTGATTTCCCTTTTTGGAGAAGTGTGATCTATCCAAAGAGCCTCAAATAACCTCTTATGCCAATCTTTGGCATTGTTATTTACTAATTTCCTCATTATCCTTATCAAGTTTTTATTACTTGATTTTTCCTACCCATTTCCTTGGGGGTAATAGTAAGATGCATGAGATAAGTAAATTCCATGATCATAGAAAAAAAGTTTCAACTCTTGAGAGGAAAAATTAGTAGCATTATCTGTAACTAGCTTTCTAGGGACTCCAAACCTGACTAGAATATAGTTTTTAAGAAACTTGCATACTACCTTTGATGTAGTTTTCCTGACAAGAATCGTTTCAACCCATTTTGTGAAGTAGTCCATGGCATTCAGGATATGCATGTGGCCAATACTAGATGGAGTATTAATTGGTCCAATGAAATCTAACCCCCATTGTTTAAAAGGTTCCTCGATAACTATGGATCTTAGAGGGAGAGATACTAACTGTGGCTTGCCGCTGAATAACTTGCACTTCTCACAGTTTGCTACCCATTTGTAGGCATTATCGAACATTCCCAACCAGTAATAACAACTTCTAAGAATTTTAAAAGCAGTCACCGTAGAGGAAAAATGACCACCGCAAGCTTCATTATAGAACTTCACAAACAATTTTTCCTGTTGTTCTTTATCAACACATCTCAGGAAGGCCCCATCCAACTCTTTTTTGTATAGGATGTCATCAATGATGACATATTTTGTGACTTTTAGTTTGAGATTCCTCTTTTCCTTGGGATTTAAATGTGGAGGGCAATCTTCGTACGTAAGATAGAAAGCCACATCTGAAAACCATGAGTCATGGAGACTAACAAAGAGGGAAAATGGCATATCATTGTCAGGTACTTTCTCAACCATGAGTTTTCATAAACCTTGTCCTCGAACCAACTTGGTGAGGTGAATGTCTAAATATTCTTGAATTCTTGCAATCCAAGTTGCTCAGTTATTCATGCCTATTTCTTGTTGAGTTAGGACATCTTTAACAATGGAAGTGGGGACATAGACAATGGAGTGAGAGTGCAAGATATAGAACCTAAAATATTTCACTGCTTTAACTTCATCAAATGCCTTTATAGTTTTTTTACTCCATTTGAAAGGATTTTGATCACTTAGAAGACTGACCATGTGTTTGGTTGTTTTAGCGAAATCAGGCACGAATCTTCTAAGATAATTCATTTTCCCCAAAAAAGTTTTGACACCAATCCTATTTGAAGGAAAACCAAGTTGTTGAATTGATTTAACTCTTTCAAGATCAATCTTGATCCCTTCCTTTGACACAATATGACCTATTAACTTTCCCTCTATGACCGTAAAAATAGACTTTTTAGGATTTAATGACATACCATGTTCTCTGCATCTCTGTAGAACTAACCTCAAATATTTTAGGTGATTTCTACATCACCTAGAAAAAAATATTAAATCATCTAAATAAACCATAATCACCCTATTAATCAAATGACTGAAAGAAGAGTTCATGGCCCGCTAAAATGTGGTGCCCGTGCTTATCAAACCAAAAGGCATCCTATTATAAGCATACATACCCAAGGTGTGGTAAATGTTATTTTGTGTTGATCTTGATCAACCACCTTAATTTGATTATAGCCAGAAAACCTGTCTAACATAGACATCATTTCTGAGCCTACTACGGTCTGTAAATATGATCCATGATTGGGAGACCGTAATTATCTTTCAAGCTGCTTTGGTTCAAATTGCTGAAGTCCACATAGATCCTTATTTCACCATTTTTTCTTTCTGATAGGTACTATGTTTGTGACCCAGGTAGAGTGGTGAATTGGATAAATAATCCGGGCCTGCAACATCTTTTCTACCTCTTTGTTAATTGCTTCAGAGGCTTTAGGGTTGTAATTCCTTATCTTTTTCTTAAAAGGCATAGCTTCAGGTTTAAGAGGGATATGATGCTGAAATTTTTCCCCTTTCAAATTTTTGAGGTCGTGATATGACCAAGCAAAAGTATCTTTATATTCTTTTAACAGATTGATAAACCTTCTTTTCTCATCAAGAGTACAACATTTGCCCAGGTTTATATATTTGGGTTCCCCTTCTTCCCCTATATCTACCTTCTCAAAGTCACCTTGATTATTGTCTTCATGAGGAGATGGTAGTTGTTTTATTGCATCATATCTATGAAATAAATTCTCAAGAGGAACAAGCCCCTTGGGGATGCGATTTTCCTTCAAATGAACAATCCCTTTATTTGCAATTTTATTTGGGCAAAATTCATCACAGGTCGAGAGTGACCCTTCATAGAAGGTTGTGCTCAAAATTGCTGCCATTTGTAAAAATTTATCTATTTGCTTATCATCTTGAAAAAATTTCTAGTGTTTAGCATTATCTAGGACCTTTGGCCTATACACCATTTCAATCTTGTAAGAACTTTCCTTAAAATTTGAATGTGGTAATAACAGGGAGGTTGAAACTGCCAGAGAATCTGCTTTGCTATTTAAATCTATGGGGATGGTCTTTATAGAGAAGGCTTCAAGACCTTCAATTTCATCCCAAAAATGGTTCCTATAATTTTTTTGTTAGGAATGAATGTTGAATGATTGGCAGCCATTCTATAGCAGTTGTTGCTACATTCATGACTATGATTGTCATTGATGTCAACACAGTGATCTACCAGAGATTTGCAGAGAAGTAAACAATGTTTGGATTAGTGCACATGGGATATTGTAGTTGGAGCTATGAGATGTTGAGGATATACTCTTTGATATGTTATATGTTTATGGTTAAGAGCACATACAGTAATTCATTTATTCATGGAAGTTATGAGCATTTTGGTGGAAGCAATATTCAGGCAGTGTTCCTGAGTAGCGGTTTGTGGAAATCGGATGATATCTCCTAATCAGGATGGAATCTAGTTTTGTGTAGTTAAAGGGAAGTTGAAGACACATTAATAGTGATGTGGATGATAACACAAACTTTGAGGTCACACGAGTGAAGAATTATTGTATTTGGAAGTCGACAGTTTTGTGTAATTTTGATGAAGCGTGTGGAAAATTTTATTTTTGTAATTGGATGCTGACTCATTTGTAATTACTTGAGTGTGGTATAAAGGAAGGAATGTTTTTACTTGTTTTAATATGGTTGGTTGTGATGATGTATGCATGAAATGAAGAAAAGAGCTGATGTAGTAGTGAAAATGAATTTGTGAAGGAAGACATGCGAAGTACAGAGATTTGAAATTGAGATCTGGTGAAGCAGAGAGTGTGATTTGGCACAGTAAGGAAGGAGGTAACATATTTTCTATTATTTTTTTGAATAATCTAGAGATTAGTTGGACAGTGTGTTCAATGATCTTGCCATTGAAGCTGTTTGGGCAGTGGGTCCATCTGTCTTCCATAACTCTTAACAGGGTTAGAATCTTTTAACAAGGATTCAAAATCTCCTAATAGGGATTCATATGTACTGAATGTATTTCATAAGAATCCTAACAGAGTCCATCCTTTCATAAGGAATATTCATATTAGTGCATCTTTTGTGGGCATCATTCCCACTGGGGTTTACTCTTTGATCAAGAGGTTCCCTAGTCAACATATTGTGTATGAATATCTTTCTATAGTTGGTAATTATATTGCCTACATGGTTTAATGCTGTTGAAGTTGATAAAAGTTATATTTATCAGATAATTAATTCACCCCCCCCTCTCAGTTATTTTGGTGGACTTTACTTTCTAACAGTTTGAGCCTTTCATTATTTGTTGAGTATCTCCCCCTTGTATTACAACTAATTTTGCATTTCCTTTAGCTTTAAGTATTTTTACTCCCATTTTTTTGCTTCCTCAATACCAAGCAGAAGAGCTTTGTACTCAATAGTGTTGTTTGTGTTATTGAACTCTAACTTAAATGCCCATGGGAAAATATCTCCCTTTGGAGATATCATCACAACTCTTTCTCTAGAGCCAACTGAGGTGTAGCTGTCATTGAACTCTAAGGATCAAATACAATCAGTTCTTTCTATTGTTTCACCAGTCGTGTCTACTGTGGAGGAGATCGTGCAATTTCCAAAATCACAGTCTTGATAAAGTATCTAAGATTTGGGATCTTCAAATGGAAATACATTATATTTGGATTTTCCTTCAGGCTGTAAGATAATTTTCTTATCTCCAATGGGGATCATTGCCTGAGACCAGCCTAGTTTGATTTCACCTCCAAGATCTTGACAAAAATTTCCTACTTAAAAGCATCCCATAACTAGCTGGGATATGAGCAACAAGTATGGTAAGTTTGAGCTTTTTACTAGGATATTTTGCGAGAGATACTTGGGCATCTTTAATTTGGCCTACTAGTGGGACTTGTTTTTCATCGATGGCATAACATTTTCTAAAGGTTGTAGTTAAAGGAAGGTCTAGGGCCTTTGCAACAGAAGCATGTATTATGTTGTCAAATGCTCTCGATTCTATGACACAATTATTCAATTAAAAACCATGGATGAATAAGGACAAATAGAAGGGTTTTGGTTTAAATCCTAAAGGTGGATCTACATCCTTAGTAGATTGGGAAGCCAAGGTGTCTTGTTTTGATGAGACTGCATGAGTAGTTTCATTAGTTGTATGGTCTGAAGGGGACTGTCTTGATTTAACATATTTTACAAGTCTATCTAATTCTTTTGGATTCATTCTAAGGTATTTGACAGGAGAGACTTGGATTTTGGAGTTTTCGCAAAAATCAACAATATCAAAAGAAGAGGTAGAGTTGATTTTTTTTAATGGTTCGTCTTCCATAGAAATCTAGTTTTTAAAAGTTGAAGTTTTTGGAAAGGATTTTTTTACCTTTGTCCCAACTCTATGAAGTTGACAAAAAGTCATTGGCTTGAGAATTATGATAACCTTTGGTTAATACTATGCACATGGGGTCCTCAAGGGTTACCAGAATATTTCCTCCTCACTCAGAGTTAGATTCATATTCCAAATAATAGTTTTCAGAGCCCCCAGGTAATTGAGGACTTTCTACATCTCCAGGTAATTATTTTTCCAATTCCTTATTAACATGCATTTGCATAAATCAAATCATTTCTTAACAAGAGGTACCATCATGATCATCCATAAGATGAAATGTGCACATATTAGCTTTTTTAGGGGGAGCTTCCAATAATTTTTGGTCAGATTAGAGGTAACTTGGAGTTCTATGGCTAGGACCAACTTGATCGAATATTCCCCTAGGAATATGTCGGTATGGAGGAGGAGGATTATCACTCCCTTTGATCATCTATCTTTTAATTATGATCACATCATTCACCAATCTTTGTAACAAAGGATCAAAGGGAGAAGCATTTTGTGCATTGGGTATTTGAAAATCCTTACTCCATTTTCCCACAGTGATCAGGTCATCTTCTAATTTAATAGACATATCTTGGGTAGCTTGAAATTCATCCACTCTTTCCCTTCTCAAATAAAAGCCAATGTTAGGGGGCATAGTATTCTGAAAGAAGTCATTTTGATTCTTAGGTGTTGGTCTTTTTTCTTGAGGGATCTTATGGATGATTTTATTGAATTTGGCTATAAACTCCCTCATGGGCTCATGCACCTCTTTTTTTTAATTGAGTCAGATGTATGAGAAGGGAGTGTTCATCTGACACACTTTTAAAATAAGCCTCAAAAGCATTCATCATACTATTCCAATTGGTGATGTGACCATTAGGTAAGTGGTAGAACCAATCTGCGACTGACTTGGAGAGAGTTTGTACAAAAAGTCTCACTACAACATCCTCATGTTGGACTACCAAAATCCCACAAGTAGTATTGAAAGTATTGAGATGATCTTTTGTTGCTACTTTCCCATCTCCATAGAATTTTGGTAGGATTTACCTAACTCCTTTAGGTAAATTTTGATTTCCTCCCAAATTTAGAGGTCCTACTTCTAATCCCCAAGGCTAGGCCATGATTACTACAGGGTAAATGGTTAAAAGAGGGGGGACTTGAATTCTAGATAAGGTCAAAGCTTTCCAAGCATGAGAAGAAGATGTTGCACTAAAGGGTTCTTTTGGAGGAGAGGATGGTCTACTCTTGGCCTTTCTCCTAGGTGCACGAACTGCTGAAACTTCAAGATCTTGTAGTTCTTGAAAGAAGGTGTCAAGAATATCCTCCCTTCTTTGGGACCTGGTATAAGGTCAGGAATCCAGGGTTTCAACTTTAAAGCCTTTTTGCTACCCTATCTACTACTGCAACTTCTTGAGCTATGGGGAGACCTCTCAACCATTCAATAATTTCTTCCTCCTCTTCCATTACCAACCGAACTTGCTGATATTATTGATTGCTTGCTTTTGATTTCCAAGCTAGGGCACTAAGATCTGCAATAATATATTCTTGAGTATCAAGGAATTTCATATCATGCTGCAAGACTGGGGGAATTTAAGGTTGACCAGGTATCATAATGGTAGGCAATACCATGATCACATATTAAACTATATAATTTGGCACTGGTTTACTTTGTATCAGGCTCCCCAATGGATTCACCAAAAATCTATTAGTAAATGAGTTTGTCTCTTTATTTTATTTTTAATTCTTTACTCTCTAGCCCTCTAAAGAAACAATGATCTCTTACTAGAAGTTGGATCAAACCTAAATGATTTTTATCCTCTGAATTATGGTACAACTCCTGATAGGATTTTCAATGAATTTTTGAATAATCAAAGTTGCATTTTGCAAGAATCATACTTTTGACCAGAAAGTAAATAAGGCAATCACAATAATTTGTACATAAAGATGTCCTAATAACTATATCTTGAGAGATACACAAATTTAATGAAGCTCACAAACTTCAACTCATTATACATCCACAAATAAAGATGGCAAAATTAAAGACTAAGACTAAAATAAAAGAAATACTTCAAGAAAGAATTTTGTTTAACCAAAGATATCCCAACAAAGACAAATTCACTGATATAAACCAATAGATTTATAGAAGAAAAAATATTTCTTTCATTAATTCCAAAATACTAACCAAAGTATCTTCTAGAAAATCCACACCAAAATAAGATAAAATCTAATCTATTCTAATTAACTTCTAAATAAATTGTTATCGGTCATTTTAGAGTCTTCCCTGGCTATATATAGCAAACGGATTACATCATACGAAACTTAAAGTTCAGGAAACTTCCAAAGTTTCAATTTTTTTTAATTTTTTAAGACCAATTGAAAAACATAACTAAAGATAGCATAAGCAAAAAAAGCTGGAAGTAGTCCAAGATTGGCGAGACATAATCACTGAGTGGTGGATGAGCTAGACACCATTGACTAGTCCTGAGAGGAGTCAGTCATGCAAGCATTCTCCCATTCCTCGTGCATGTGAGAGATACTGATAATCATGGCATGATGTGGAAAGGTAATGTGAATTATCCTTTACTTGAGAACCTTCATGTCTTTGCACACTTGGACAAACTTCTGTTTGTGAGATTCTAGATGATCCAAACATACCACCAACATTTCTTCAATATTGGCCATTGACGTGAAATCCTCAGTTGTGAGGTCTTTATTATTTTTGATTATTGTTATCCCCTTCTCAAATTCCTAGGTCATTTCTTTAGCATCCTTGATATTTTGATTTTCCTCACTCATTAAAGTGATGTTCAGACATTTGAGATCCTTTTGTATTGTGTATGTTAATCCTTTCAATTCATTCACCAAATGAGTAGCCCCTTCGTAACTTGCCCTGATAATAGAATTTCTCCACTCAATACTTTTGATTGACACATAGAGGATATCTTCATCTAGACCTGGGATTGGTTTCTCAGCTATAAACTTGGTTACTCCATACTTTTCAATTTCACTCATTTGATTCATTATGTTTGTCCACTTCTTCTTTTCTTTATCCTATTCTGTTGATTCTGCCAATAATTCTAAAATTGATGTCATGATAGTCCTGTGGGTTTTGATCAGCTGGTTAATATCATCACCTCCATGTTGGATCATACCTTGTGTCCATTTACCTAACACATCAATTATAAGCTTATTTCTCTGGATTTGATCCAGGGTTTTCCTTACTTCAGGTGAGCGGGGATCGAATGATTGGGGAATTTGAGCTAAAGGAAGGGGACTAGGATCTTAGAACTCCTAAATAAATTTAGCTAGTTTCCTAATAGTGGCTTTCATTTCTTTTTTTCTCTCTCATCTTTGAAAGTCTAGTGCAGTATGTTCTTGGTTGAATTCTCCAGATTCTTTGTGTCTGTTGCCCTGGTTGCATCTCTAAGGTCTATCTTCTCAAAAATAAATTCATCAGCGGTAGCCTCTGAGAGATCTTTATCACCCTTAGGCACTGGGCACTCAGCTACCCAGCGCCCTATTTTCTCATCTATATCAATCATGGATTCAATCCTGATCCTTTTTGGCTTCATATTAGCTCCCAAACATTTTCTAACCATGTAATCCATGGGTAATGTGATTGACAACACATTTATTTTCTTACTAATGGATGTCTCCAACCACTTAAGAGTAGGGGAAAATGTTTGTAGAGGAGTATTCATTACAGCCGTCGTAGGATTTCCAGCATCAGGTTGACCAACCTTTAGGGCTTGTGTATCTTCACAAAACCCATCTTGGGAATTTTTCTCTAACATTGGGCTATCAATTTCATCCAAATTAATTACCTTTTTTTCTTTGGCCACTTTTCCATATCCTTTCTTAGATCTGGTCCTTGTAACTCGCACTAATGGCATGGTACAAGTAATGCTCTGATTTTCATAGTTAACCTTGAGGACTTTCTTATTTTTAGTTTTGGAATCAATTGCAATAGAAACATTGATGTTAGAAGAAGAAATGGGATTTTCAACAGAGGCAGCAAGTGCATATCTCCTTATATTATGTCTTTTTGAACATGAGGTTTCTTGCTATTAATCCATCTCTCGGTCCTCTTGATTACACTAAAAGTCTTAATGGGTACACTGTCTCTTTCATAAATGCTCTAGACTATTTCATGCAAGGGTAGACCTCTAAATTTGGTTTCAAATTGGTCATCAATCACTTCTTCACCATCATCTTCCTCTATCCCCATAATATCAATCTCTATATTTTGAGTGACAACTTGGCCAAGAGTAAATCTTGATCAAGCTCCCCTTCTTACCTCAAAATCATCAATACAATTTTCACAATAGTCTCCCATCTGAGGAAGATGTTGAAATTTAGAAGGTAGATTAAAATGTTGAGCCACATAGCCTTTGTTGTCAAAGTCCTTTATGGATTCAAAGGTTTTCAGATTCAACTTTCTTAGTTCTAGCTCAAGGTTGAGGGCGTCTAAAGATGTTTTGCATGTATAAAACCCCAACTCAATGGGAAAGATTTACTTCACTCTACCTTTTCTTTCTTTAAAGCCTTTGTACACATGAGCCAACTAGTGGGCAGCCTCTGTTATGACAAGGCTATCCATGGCATATCTTGGTAATTTAAATGGTTTTGCCTCAAAACATTTGACCCTAATATAAGTGAACCTCCTGAACTGAATGAAGAAACTTCCATAGGTATTGATAAAGGTTTTAGCCTCCTCAGATATTCTTTTCTCAACATTTCCTTACGACTCATAGGTTAGCCTCCTGAAAAAGATCCCATTCAATTTCACAAAGCTATTTATGTGAAATTATTTCTGTAGATGAGGGTAATAGTCATATACTTTCATGTTTGGGGCAGCTAATTCGTGGAAGAGACTTTTCCACTCTCTGGTGCACGTCAGAATATAGAACAAGTAGGAAGACATACATAAATTACTTCCACCTGAGAAATTTTCCAATTGATGATGAAGTTCGTCTGCAATAGTGTTAGCCTAGTCGATGAATTTGTTTGCTCCTAGAGTAATTTGGATATAAAAGTAGATCCAGTCATGCCAGTAGTATGCATGTTGATTCCCTTTGATTCTATTGAGTAATATGACTAACTCAACAACTTTTGGTTTGAAATGGTCAATGGTGAGAGGGTTAGTAAGCCTAGACCCTCCCTTTTGTGCCTTCAATATCCAATTATGAGCGATCTCATTTCTATAGACTTTCCTTTTGGTAGAAAAAATAGGCTGATAAGAAGGAATGGTCCATCCCTCTTATAGATCCTTCTCAGGAATACCCATTGTAGTTAAAATGACATCTCTATTTATGTAAACTAAAGGGCTTCCATCTATCTTTTTGATGCATTTTTCTTCCACCTTGTACCTTCTAGTGCATTCCACTACTATCTCTGGGCACAAAGTCACTGTGGGAAAAGCAACAGCTTCAGCTAGTCCAATCTGAATTACCTTCTCTATCATAGAACCCAGAATAGGGTTTTTAATCTTGCTCTTAATTTCTTCCAATGCTCCCAACTATATTAACATATCATCACACTCAGGCAGAGAACTTATTAAAGTATAAGTACCCCCAAAATTTGGAAGTGGAGATTTCATGATGAAATAACACAAATGAAGAGGAACAAAGAAACACAGAAGCTCCATAGGGTATTTTAAACTTCACAATATAAATAAATTCAATTTGAAACAAGAGAACCAAGAAGAAATGACTAACCTATTGTTTCACGCAGCGCATTAAGATTTGAGAGGAAAAAGATAGCTTAGTTGCTCTATTATCCTTGCCTTCACCAAGAGAAAATTTATACTACAATGGATAGAATAACTAAGTATCACCCATTTATTTACCAATTCATCACAAGATTACTAGAGATTTGCAATAAATGATGAAGTGATCCAAAGATTTAGTTAATGATGACAGGAGGTTTTCTTGATCACCACATTAACTATTGTACTTTCCCATGAGTGAAATAACATTTAAATGTCACTTATCTTAATGATTATATCTGCATTATGCACAGATGCCATATTCTCTGCCAGCTATCACTTCCATCACATCACCACCACCTATTCTTCCTTTTGGATTGAGGACATCTATTGAACTTTGAACTTCAAACTAAGATAGTTCAAAGTTCAAGTTCAATTAGGAACAAGACACGACTACCCTTTAGTATGTTTAAGAAAGTAAAAATAGTGACAATAAATAAAAATTAATGATCATTAAAACATTTCACAAATTGAGAGAGTCAATTGAACCTTGAACTTTGAACTAAGATAGTCAATGTTCAAAGTTCATAGGTAAAAATGCATTTTGCAAAAATATGCCACTAAGTTCGTAAAAAAACAAAAAGAAAACAAAACATACCACGGGGTATTATTGAACCTTGAATCTTAAACTAAGGATAGTTCAAGGTTCAAGTGCAACTGACAAGGGGTGCATGCAAAAAGGTAAAAAACAAACTTTGGTAATAATGCATTTTGAAAAGGATTATGGAGTAAGTTTTTTGAGAGGATTAGAGCCATGAATAATAAGCAAAAATCAGGGGTAAAAAGCCTAAATATTCTTTAGCCCAAAAGGCATGACACACAAACAACAAGTCCCCTAGGCACAAGTGAAAGGAGTTTTGTGTTGATCCTCTAGTGCAATCTTGATATGGTTATACCCGGAGAAACCATTCATGAGTGATATAATTTTATATCTTGAAGTGAGGTCAACTATCATGTCAATATTTGGCAAGGGAAATTCATCCTTTAGGCATGCCAAATTTAGGTCTTGAATTTTAGTACAGATTATTATAGATCCACTAGCTTTGGATACTTGTACTATATTAGAGATCCAATTATAATAGTTTATAGGTTTGATGAAACCTACATCAAGTAACTTCTTTAATTATTATTTGACCAATAATCCGATCTTGGGATATTGCAAAGTTTCTGCTTATATGGCTTTTCCCTCAGCTTTAGTGGTAAATGGTGAAGTACTAACTTTGGATCTAACCCAAGCATGTCAGAGTATGACCATAAAAAGTTTATTTGCCTATCTTTGAAGAACTAGATGAATTGTTCTCTTTCTTATGGTGTTAATGACTCTGCCAAGTGGATAAGGCTTTGTGTTTCTATAGTACCAATGTTGATTGTTTAATTTTTATCTACTAGTAATGGTGACTGCTCCTCAGTAATGGGGAGTATATCAATATCTCCATTCTTGGGCACATCATAGAGGTTTTCACCCTCATATACATATTTTGTTTTTACTATTTTATAACTAGAGGGTGCCTTTTGGTTTTCACCCAAAATCCTTACATTTTCTTTTTCAATTTTCTGACAAGAGGATTGATATAACTCCCCAAAGTATGTTGTTTTGTCTATCTCAATGTTGAAACCTACCTTATGGTCTCCCATAGGTATGCTTTGTATTATTCCAAAGAACTCTACAATATCCTCATCATTCTAAAAAATGTCTATGGTTGGTGGATTTTGTTGTTCCCAATTAATAAGGTCAGGGTAAACTAAGGCTATGCTATCCTTGGTTAGGAAGGATGAAATGTGAAGTTAGGTTATGGTATTGATATATGAATTAGTTACCAATTCATGGGTCTCAAATGAGTATTAGGATGATGGTTCAAATCTATTCTAGAATTGTGAAATCCACGCTTTGTGATATGTGGGTTTCTCTTCAAAGGATAGTCTGGCAATTATTGTGTTAAGATATAGGGTGCTGGTTGTATGTGGGGATTCCCATGTGTGTTCATTTGAGTTTGTGTCTAAATGAGACTCTTTGAATATCTTAAATTCATTATAAACACAACTGTTAATGTTAGAAGGTAACATAATATTTGTGATGCCACCCGCAGGTGGTCGGTAACCTAAACTGCGATACTTTGGGTTTTGGGTAGGAGCAATTGGCTCCATTTTTCCTTTCTCATTATTTTCTAGGACTGAGCACCCATTGTACCACTTATTTTTGGACTACCTGCAGGTGGTCGGTAACCTAAATTGTGATGCTTTGAGTTTTGGGTAGGAGCAATTGGCTCCATTATTCCTTGCTCATTCTTTCCTACGACTGAGCACCCATTGTACCCCTACTCATGGACTATGGTATATCCCCTTCCATATTCATGTGCTAGGATTATGTTTTTTGGAGCTTCCTCATCTATAGAAAACTAGGAGGATATGTTTTCTTCAATAATCTATTCATTCATATTTCTCCATCTTATGAAAACCATTTGCGGATAGATAATCATTAGTTGTTGCTTCCTCTCTAGAGGTTTCCTTGGTTTTCCATATGACTTGGGTGAGATAGGTAATTTTCCTACACATAATAAGTCTACATAGGTATATTCTCCACATCCCTTTTCTTGTACCTAAATTTTTAGCTTTGGTGTTGGTTTTGCTATTGATTTTTCAAGACTTGTGGGATCTATGTTTTGAGAGGAGGAAATGATTGATGCTTCCTCATTGTTGGGCACTTGATTAGAAATAGCTCCTCTAATATTTGTGAAATATAGAAAGGGATATATATTACTAGGCATGGTGATTTTAACACCATTGTGAGGAAATTAATGATGATAAGTAGATGGTACAACCTTCATGGAATGGATCCATGGTCTTCCTAAGAGCATATTGTAAACTAACTCTAGATCTAGTACTTGGAGTGCAGTATCTTGTGTTGCTGGACCCAATCTGATTGGGATACTTGTGACACCCTTGGAAGGATGTTCTTCATCATCATCATAGGCTCTTTTTATGATATTCTTGGTGAAATCTACATAACTCTTAGAGTAGCCTAATACTTCTACCAATTTTAGTAAATAGATATTCAAACCTACTCCATCTATCAAGACTCACTTGATTTTTTGGAGATGGATGAAGACTTATAGATGAAAAAGATCATTGTGGGATGGTTTATGTTCTAGAAGATCTTTTTTAGTGAATGCAACGTGATGTGGTGTAGACAAATACCTTACCATGGATTAAAACTCATTAAATTCTAGGTCTTTTGGAATAGATGACTATTCTAGGGTTGTATCTAAGATTGCTTTGTGGTCAAGATAAATACAGAGCAGTTAATAAATGGAGATTTTTGATGGGGTCTTATTTAGATGGTCTAATAGACTATGTTGACTTAATGGTGGATTGGATGACTTACTTGGAACAATATTTTTTGGTGTGACTCCTTGCACTATTATTTTGGAATGAAGGGTGGAAAAAACATAATTGGCATCAGGACCTTGGATGGTGATGGTGTTTATGTTCAAATTTAGGTTTTCTTTTGTGTAAGTGAGGTTTTCCTAAATTTTCATCCCTGAGGCATGTTGGTGCTCTCAAAATTTGGCTCAAATTTGGAGTGACCAATTGAAAATTTCTCTATATGGCAAAATGGGTACTCTTAAAATTTTTGTGAAAAGGCCTAATTGGTGTGCTTGTAAAAGACACCCTGATGATTTTCATGAGATGCAGCTTGGAAAATAGGTTCAACACCTTTCATTTGACATATACAGTGGGTTCCAACTCCTAAGTTTCAAATCTGACATGTTTAGGGAGTAGCCATTTTGAGGTGTTCTCTCAAATCTGCATTTTCATTTAAAATGCCAAATTGTTGTACCGGGCCTAGTTTATATTTGAATATCTTTTGCCCTGTTGAGTCTCATAGCCTACCACTTTGAAAATGTGTTAAATGTATATTAGAGAGCTTATGTTTCAAAGCTAAAGCCATTTTGAATCCGTCTGATAAGTTTTTGGATCCCCCAAAGTTGGTCTTTAAGAAATATCTTGTTTCTTTGTTCTGTCCAGTTTTCTGAGTGGCCCTGTTTGACTGATTATAAATTTTGACCATTTGACCCAATTGAGAAAATTCCTTTTTCACTATACTCCAGTGGTCAATTAATTCCTATGTTTCAATTTTTAGGTCACAAAGAGTTCATTTGGTTAGTTTGCTTAGCCCATTCCGTTTGCAGTTTCTAATAATTTGATGTAGATCAGTTGCATACTTTAGTCGGAGGCCCTGTTTGGGTGATTGTATCTTTTTCCCAGAGATTGATTATAATGTGCCAATTATTGCATCATGCTATAGACATGGGAATGAGTCATCGTGCCAATTTTAAGCTCCCCATGTGCCCATTTAGTCACTTTTCCAGAGCCATTCCATTTGCATATTGTCAATATTCTTTGGGTGTGCATTGTTCAGATTTCCAGTCACATTTTTTATCATAACTCAAAAAATATGAATTGGGTTAAGCTGAATTTTACATATGTTTGAGACAACCATGTGTGAATTGTAAAAATTTTTTTAATAGAAAAACTCAGTTTGAAAATCAAAAGTTATGGTCCTCTGAGTACTGGAAGCAATAAAAAATCAGCAATGCTTCATAAAGTTTAGTCCCACATTGCTCCCAATTTTGAAATTTGAAATGTTTATATGGAATACTCCAAACATATAAAATAAATCAAAGTGCTGGAAGCTATGCTTGTCCAGGCTTGTGCGGCCACCTCAATTTTTGTGCCAGTGGGCCCATAGAAAATTTTGCAGAAAGGGACACATGTCACTTAGTCTCCAAGTCTCACAAAGGAAAGAACTCATTTAGAGACTTAGAGACTTAGTCTCCAAGTCTCTAGATAAGATTAGTCTCCAAGTCTCCAAATGATTATGAGACTTGGAGACTAGTCTCCAAGTCTCTAGATGAGTTAGTCTCCAAATCTCCAAATAAAAGAAGTCTCCAAGTCTCGCAAGTCTCCAAGTCTCTAGATGATCATTCAGAGACTTAAAGACTTAGTCTCCAAATCTCCAAATGAAGAAGTCCCCAAGTCTCACAAGTCTCCAAGTCTCTAGATGATCATTCAAAGACTTAGAGACTTAGTCTCCAAATCTCCAAATGAAGAAGTCCCCAAGTCTCACAAGTCTCCAAGTCTCTAGATGATCATTCAGAGACTTAGAGACTTAGTCTCCAAGTCTCTAGATGAGGTTAGTCTCCAAATCTCCAAATGATCTAGAGACTTAGAGACTTAGTCTCCAAGTCTCCAGATGCGGATTCAGAGACCTAGAGACTAAAGGTAGTCTCCAAATCTCATAAGAAAACATAAAGAGAGGAAATGATCTAGAGACTTAGAGACTTAGTCTCCAAGTCTCCAGATAGAGATTCAGAGATTTAGAGACTAAAGGCATTCTCTAAGTCTCTAAAAGAAACCATGGTCAAGGAAATGATTCAGAGACTTAGAGATTCATGTAGTCTCCAGATCTCCAGATGGACTAAAGTTAAAGGTGAGTTTGTCCGAGCATCCAATGAAATGATGACAAGTGGCAAGTTCTGGTGGCATGTGCAGATTTTAAAGGTTTGAAAAGATTTAAAAATCATAAAGTTGAAACATTGGAGAAATTTTGAAATATTTCAATGACAGAGCTGCTAACAGGAAAATGCCTGGGAGATTCATTTTTTATCAGAATATGGCAGTATAATATGTTTTCGAAAATGCCAAAAGATGACAGATGCAATGATGGTAGTTAGAATTAGATCAGATCAAGTTGCTAAGAGTAGTAAAGGCTTTTAAATCCACAATCAGATTTTGGTGAGACCTTTTTTCCAAAATTGATTGATTTTATAGATCCGGCAGAGGGAATGAATTACATTTTCAGTGGATGAAAGGAAAAGAGGGTACAAAGGACTAAATCATATTTCAAGGAAGAGTAAAGGACAAAGAAATCAGATTTCCAGTAGATAAGCAGATTTTATGCAAAAAAGGACAGATGTTATCAGATTTTGGAGGTGCCTGAGAAGATCATATTTTTAGAGAAGCAAGAAGACAAATGAGATTAGATTTGCATAATGGACAGGTGTTGGTCAAGTGCAGATTTTAGGGTTTCTCCTTTTGCTATTTATTATCTTCTTTTCTGTATTTTTGGGGCTCTTGTTCTTGTTTCTGGAGGGCTCCTGTAGCTGCTCTGTTATGAGCAGGTCCCTTGATGATGAATGTTAAAAAATACAAGTTTTGCGAAGCAGACTTCTTATTTTGAGTCTGAGTCTTTGAGTAAAGAGTTTTTCTTTGAATGTATTGATACACTTTTCATGAAATACAATACAATTTCTATCTTGGTTCTGTTACTGTCTCTTGGCTCTGTGTTTGTTCTTGTATGTTTTTATCTGTAAGGCACACAAAAACATACTAGTTGTCAGGCAATTACTCTAATTGTTTCATGAGTTTCTTTCAAGGAAAGGATTAAATCCTCATGTAAAATTTTAGAGAATGAACATATCTGTTGAGATCTTGATGATAACAATCTAAGACTAAGAAGATAGTCTATCAAGCATTCTGTCTAAATTGTATGTAGTTTGCAAGGCATACTACCGTATTTTCTTGAAATTGCTCTGTTGATTCATGTTAGATTCTTTTGACCAAAGGATTAGGCACTGGTCTGATTTTTGTTTATGCAACTACCTTTCTATCATCAAGCACAAAATTTATCATTACCATTTCATTTCAATTTCTAAGTTTATGCGCATTGTGAAAGGACTGCATCTAGGTGATCCAGTTCACATTTGTTGATTCCTTGAAGAGAGAATAGAATTGAGAGGTTAGCCTTCCTTGATTTGTACTCACAAAAAGAAGAAGGATTCATATCCTTATTCCACTGTTATATGCTGTTACATTTATAGTTTCTATTGTCAAGCTCTGTATCAGGAGATTATGAGCTGTCTACATAGTGATCTTTTGTTGAAGTGATCTGAAGCCTAAATAGCATGACAGTGAAGACCTAATCCACTAATCAAAAGCTTACTTGAAATATAGTAACCTATTCATAGGCAATACCCACATGAGTCTTGTGGAGCTTGAAGCGGAAGGGGGATCTTATCCAATCCTCATTAATTAGGCTTTTCTTGCAAACTTGGAGCCCCTTTTGACTAAGAATCAAGCCTATAATTTTGCCAAGTTTGACCCTACAAGAAAAATCCCTAACAAGGCAAAGGCCTTACCTTTGTCATGATTCATTAATGAGTTTTGGAACACCTTGTGTTCTTGGTTGGTGGCACCAGAATTAATGACCACTTAAATCTCACCACAGTTGATGAAATATTAGACAATGTGTTTTAGTTGTATACAACTTGTTATTTTGTGTCATTTAGTTTTGTGATAGTTACAATAACCATTCTCATCCCACCATGTTAGTTTTCTAGAAACCAAGACCTTCATAATGTCTTATCTCAGGTAAAGATATTGAATTTGACTATATGAATTTATTTAAGATATCCTCAAGAGGCATAAATTATTTTCGTGAAGTGGGATTCCTTCTTGCATAACTTTGTTGTTGGTTAAGTGCATTGATCTATTTGGGAATTTTTCTAGTGTTGTTAACATTATGAGTAATTTGTATCAGTTGAGTATGTTGGATAGGTGTTGGTGCTTGCATATGTAAGACTGGTTGTGTCACCTTGGCATCCACAACACCATTATTGTTACATTCTTCTTTTTGGACAAAAAATTAGATTTTTCATAAGCCATTGTGTTATTAGTCTCTTTCTTGATGTTTCTCTTCAAGGCGAGGGATCTTTATAGTTTTAGCTCTTTCTTGGATAACTCTTCAAAGGACTTAATAAGTTGAGAGTGTCATTCACACATAAGGTCTTGTTGATAATTTTCTATGAAAATGTGGATCTTTTCCTTGGTTAGTAAATAAAAGCCTGCTCTAGAGGTAAAATTTATCCAACGTTGCAGGAATGAGGAAAATCTCTCTCCATTCTTTTTCTTGGTAGTGAAAATATCCATTAGTGTTACTTCCATGAAATTTTTTTAATTAAGGGAAAAAATAGGTTTGGAGGGGCCCCGAAACCCTTTACAAAAAGTTACAAGGGATAAGCATTAGAGTACATCAAAACAAAATGTTGCTGGAAACAACCCAAACTAGTAGAACCCAAAAAAATAGGGACCAACACCAACTAAAGTCCAGAAAAAAAAAGAGGTCAGAACAAGAACCAAACATAGACATAGAGGATGAAATTAAAGCCAGGGAACAAAAATAAAGACTAGGCCAACTCCTTCAGAGTAGTTGCAACCTCTTCTTCCATAACAATAATGTTCTCCACCATGTTCCTGAGGTTTTGAATTTCCTTTGGCATAGATGTATCCTTCTTCCTTCTTCCTAAGATTAGTACTGGTATGTTTTCCTTGACCTTCAGTGCAACCAACATCCAAATCATGCTCAATCTGTACAATATATTTTTCTTGGTAATCCTACTCCATCCTAGGGGCGAGATTCTTTAGATTTTCAATAGAAAATTTCATGCTACCATGGCTGTTATAGATTCTTCAGGGTTTCCTTAAGGTTTTTATTCTCCGTGTTCATCTTCTCAACCCTCTTTTCTAGATCCATTCTGGCAGATCTCTCTTCCTCCAATTTGTGCAATAAACATTTATTTTCCTCCAGTTCCCATATGTCTTCTTTTTTCTCAATAACATATTTCATGATTACAAATTCATCACATAGGGTCTTGTTTTTTGTCTCGACGCTATTGATTTTAGTTAGGACCCATTTTTCTATCTTGTAAGAATCGACAACCCAATCTTTGGCCTTTTGTAGAGAATCCAGAGTAGGCATAATCTTCCCATGAAGATTGTCTATATTTAGATGAGTAGACTCCCCTCTGCAAATAGAATCATCTTATGAAGATACATTTGCATGTTTAGACTCATAACTAGGTACAAAAAACAAAGAACTCAGGTAATCAACAAGATTAACCTCCTCATTCTTACCTTGCTCTGAACCAGATCATTCTTAAAAGAGGTGGCACTAGTCTTTGAGGCCACAACAGGATGACTTGAATCCTTGTTGGAGATACCCTCATTATCCTTCACTAGACCATCATCTACTTACTTACAAGGGCTCTTGTAGTTTTTCAAAGATGAACCTTCATCCCCCTTTTTCTTCCCATTTTTGTAAGAGGAATCCCCATCCTCTTTTTATTCCATCCCCTAATCATCATCAAGGTGTTTACCTTGGGTGGAGTTCCTTATATCTTTCTCTATCGAGTCCTTAGCTAACTTCCCATCCAAATCATCATTGTCATCCCCAATTTCCATACCTTTGATTTTATCAAACCAATTCTCAAAGCTCAAAGGGACTTGAGATTTTTCCCCTTCAAGATTTTAATCATCTTCTCAGAGCTCTCATTGTCATTATCCTCCATTTTTATTTCCATTTTCTTTCCTTTATGGAGGACTTAGGAGTCATCTCCTTGAGGTGGTTATAAATCAAAATAATATGCCCCTCATGAAAGAAAAGATTTGTGGGATTCTTAATTTGGTCCTTTAGAGTTTGAGTGAGAGAGCGATAAAGGAAGTAGGGGAAGGAAATGAGGTCCTTGTGCCTGAAATGGTTCACGAAAAAGAAGTGATAGTTACGCACCTTCATATACTTCCCATCCAAGGTAATGTAATCCATAACATAGGTTAAAACCTTTTTCCAAATAGTATTAATTTTCTCTATCCCATAATAATCCCCAAATTTAATAACAATTTCCCCCTCTTCTTCTAATTTGGGGAATTTATGAAAAACAACTTCAAAATTTTTATGATCTTTGAAAAATTCTAACCCAGTTTAAGGTAAGCTTATAACCTATGAGATAATATCAACACTAATCTTAATATTCTTACCATTTAAGATACAAAAATTACCCTTCCATAGAGAAATTGGTTACCTTTATGTCATAGTTGTGGAGCTGTTCTAGGAAAGGAGTAATGTCGCCCTTCTAAAGCTGTTTCCATAATTTTTCCTCACCTCTCCAATCTTTACAAATCACAGGATCCAACCTTTTCAAGTCTCCACCCATCTTTCTACAAATGGTTGTAATCTCCACACTTAAAATCATATTAAAATTGCAAATGAGGAGAATGATGGTCGCAATCTAGTTAATAACCCACAAAATGTGCCAAGGGGAGAAAGTGATTATTTCTGCATACTTACCTTGCTTAATCCTCTTGTGATCTCTTTTTCCAATGTTCAAATTAGTCATTTGCATTATATATAAAAATATCACCCACAATGTTGCGAGTCTTATCATAATTAATGAGGTACTTAACATCTTTATCATACCTTAGCTCACCATGCCAAGTAATCATTTCCTTACACCTCACCCCAATATTCACAATGTGATTTGCCACCATGTTCACTTCATGGTAAGCATGGGAAATATGTACCTTATTAAAAGTTTTTATGATTGCGTCAGATTCCTTAATGATGGGCTCAATAGACCATGATGCTTTATAATCTCCCTTCAAACAACTAATAATATTATTTGAATCACCTTCTAACCATACATTATGATAGTTCAATTATTTGGAAATTTTAAGAATTTGGAGGGCTCCCATAGCCTTAGGTAAATGAAAAGTATGGTTTCCCAATGGATAGGAAATAAAGCCAATACAGTTTCCATAAGTTTCTCTAACCACCCCACCACAACCAGCTAGCCTGGGGTTTCCTTTGGCCACACCATCAAAGTTAGTTTTAACCCAACCGTCAGGGGGAGATAACCATGCCAAGACCTCTCTCTTATTCTCCTTAGTCATTTTAGAATTAAGAGAATGGGAAAGAAAAGAGTTAGGATCAAAATCACCATCCTCCAGATGGAATCCATTCCTAGAAATGACAATATTTTCTTTGACAACTCTTATTATCTTCTCACAAACTACCTGGGAAGAAGCTTCTAAATTTATCAAGATTTGGTTATTGTGTTCTTTCCATAAATTCCAACAACATGAGGAGCCAGAAGGGAGAAAACTAGCTTAGTGGCCTTATTTGAAGAAGGGCATTGTCATTGATTAAGAAAATCCATTAAGGTTCTTGAAAGAACCCAGGAGAGATTCCACCCCTAAAAAATCCTGCTTCAAACATCATGAGTGTACCCGTAATGAAGGAAAAATTAAGAGTTGATTCTGCATCATTTGTACATAAAAAGCTTTTGTTATGGAGATAAAAATATCTCTTGCATAAGTTATCAATAGTAAACACTTTGTTTTGAATCAAAAGCTAGAAAATGATATTAATCTTAGGGATAAGGGCTTTGTTCCACTAGGAGGCCCAAAAAGGAGTCGACCCATCATCTTCAATCATGGTTACCATAGTAGAGGATACAAAACACTTTCCAATAGGGTTAGGATCCCAGATCAACATATCCTCAGAGTTTCTATTAATAAAGCATGAGTTAAGAGAGACCTAGATGTGAGAAAGATTGGGATTAATGGTATTTAAATTAATCCAAGCCTCCTCAACCCAATAGTCAGCCACCAAGGAACCATAAATATTTTTGCAAATATACATCACATTCCTAGCTTCTGGTAGATGAACAATTGGTTTATCTAGCAACCAAAAATCCTCCCAAAATATAATTTTGGTGTCTTTTCCCAATTTCCATTTCTTTCCTTTAGCAACCATATATTTAATATTGTGTACACTATTCTAGATGAAAGTGGTGCAGGAGCACCTAGGCAATCCTCATAGCCCTTAGTTTTGGCTTGTATCTAACATTAGCCAAGTCAGAGTTGTGTGTTTATTTTGGACCTTAGAAGGTCTTGCCAATGTGGACTAGGTGAGTTAGTGTTAGAACTAAGGTCACCAATTAGTCATTGTTAGTTGTTTTTTATTAGCTTAGCCTTAGAAGTCTAATGTTTGGATTTGAGTTGTTAATGTGTCCTAAACACATGAGAGATGTAAAGAAGACACTTTAAGGTCATTTATGAGGTTAGTTATTCAAACTACATGGCTTAGAGGCCCTATATTCTAGCCATCCTAATGAATGTAAAAGATGCCAAAAGTTGTCATGACAACATTGGCAATTTATTGCAAATGTTGCATGCAACTTGACGACATTGGATCCCCTAAAAGATAGGAGTGGGAGATCAACTAAAAAGGCCTAAAAAAATGGATAATGATCCCTAAGACTCTCTTAGGATTGAATCTTGAGGTAGAGAGTAATGTAACTGAGTTTGTGAATAGCAATAGAGCTCTGCAATTCTGGTTATGTGAGTTTACCGAGCATTTTAGTGTGATAGTGCTATCAAATGGATTGAATGTTGTGAATTAGTGATATATTTTTTTTTATAGGATTAATATAATACTTTTTCATTTTTTAAGAAAGTTTATTAGAGGTGGTTTAGAGGTTTGAATAAATTGTTTAAGGTTTAGAGGTTTTCTTGGTCTTGTCCTGACCAATTTGTCTTTTTATGGCTCCCCCATGAAATCTAGCCATGGGATCTTCCTAAGGGTAGATGAATGTTTTAGGGGATCCATTGGTCTATATATATTTAGGATTAGGAGTCATGAGGAGTTGAGTTTCTATTTTTAATGCCAAGCCCTAGGCGAGCATACAATGCCCGGTTACAGGTTTGATGGTAAAGATTTCAAGATTGCTTGCAGGGGATAGAAGTACAGTAAAAAATAAGTATAGTTCCAAGTAGGATAGTGACATATAAAGTCATGTTGTGAGAATTGAGGTTACACCAATCCATTTGAGTGAGTTTCAATCAAAAAATCAGACTAGTCCTAGGAAATAGGCCTATTAGCCCTATTTGACATAGATAATAGGAACCCTGTGTACAGATGACCTAGGAGTCTAAAACCTTCAGAATCCTTTATAAAATCCAAAAGGGTATCAAAATCCCTAATTATTTTTGTGATTTTTTTGAGAAGTTATGGTAGGAATTCGTAAGAGGTCCCTATTAAGGGCTACAAGGAATTAGGCCTGATTAGGCCTCCTCAAGGCTAAATCTTAGACCCAATTGAAAAGGGCTTGGAGATCCTTCAAGATTGATAAAAATGGAAGAATAGGGAATTTTTTCAACATGTTTGGCACCCCTATAATGTCTTTGATGATTTGTGTGATGATGGCACTTAGAGCCTTCTAAGTGTAGGAGAGAGCACTGAAGTAATCAAAGGGTGATTGACGTTCAAGGTGAACCACAAGGAGTGAGACTCTTAGAGAAGAGTTAGATAAGGTTTTAGTTAATCATATAAGCCTATTAAGATCCTAGAGGAGATTAGGATCCTTGAAGAAGACAAGCTAGGTCTTCTTAGCATTTGTGCAAGCACACCAAGAAGCACATACACCATATTGGTATTAGAGCTTGTTTTGATCAGGCTTGTGCTTAATGTTGCAGCCTACTAAATCAGTAGGAGAAAATACATCTTTTGAGTTAGTAGAAGATAAAGAAATGGTGACTAATGCTGAGTTAGCCAAGAAGGTGGAAGACCAAGAAGAGGACAATAGATTGCTAAGGGAAAGATTGGCTCAAATGGAAGAACTCTTGGGTGAAGTCCAAGAAAAAGCAAATAAGGTCAAGGCTAAAATAGACCAGAAGGAAGAGAGAGAAGCAAGGGAAAAGGAATTATAATTGGAGGAGGAATCTCCAAATCCTAATCCTATTACTCCTAAAGAACCCTTCTTGAAGGCACTAAAGGCTTTAAGTGGCAAAGCTTTGGAGGGTGTACCACTATTCAATGGACAAATGGATCTAGATTTAGTCATGGATTAGATTGAAAACATAGAGAATCACTTTGAATGTGATGGTATCTCAGAGGCCCTGAAAGTCATGGTGGCCAAGTCTAGGTTGAGAGGTTCAACACTCACATGGTGGAAGTTTGTTCAAACTAAAAGAGAGAAAGAAGGAAAGAGTCCCATAGCTACATGGAAGGGCATGGTGACTAAGGTGAAGTAGACCTACTTACCTGATGACTATGAGGTTCAGTTAGATATAAGGAGACATAATCTTAGACAAAAATATTTGGATGTCCAAGCATACACCTAAGAGTTTCAAAAGTTGTGTTTGAGATCAAAAGTGGTAGAGGATGAAAGTATCAAGCTAGCTAGGTACTTGAATGGTCTCAAGTGGACTATTCAAGAAGACACGAGTCTTGTGAACTTCAAAAATATTTTCCAATGTTATTAGATGGCCTTGAAGATTGAGGAGAAAGGCAAAATAAAGCAAGAACAAACCTCCAAAGGAAGAGGTAGAGGAAGAGAAAGTAGAGGGCAAAGAAGTAGATATGGTGGAAAGAGTTCAGAGCCAAGGACTCAAGGAGAAGTCAAATACACTGAGCAGCAAGAAGGAATTTCTAGCCAAGGTGGTAGAGGAAGGAAATCTAACTTTAGAGGAAGAAGTGGTGTATAAGGAAGAGGTAATTATTTTTCCAATATGAAATGTTATCATTGCAACCAAATGGGACACCTTGCCTATAGGTGTCTAGAGAAGGGTAGTAATTCTCAAGGAGGTGATAAAAGAACTAATTTGGTTCATGAGAAGACCAATGTAGTAGTGAATCACCCTGAGGTACCAATGACATCAGAGGAAGGTGAGAACCTCATGATGAGGAGAACATTGATCAAGGAGCTGGTTAAAGAAGAGCCAAGCCAATGAAGGTCCCTATTTAGGATAAAGTGTAAGATGATGGGAAAAGTATGTAGAGTCATCATTGACTTAGGGTCTACTGACAATATTGTGTTAGAGGAAGTAGTCAGCAAGCTAAGCATGACAAGGATACCCCACACTAATCCTTACAAGGTCACATGGCTGAATAAAGGCCAACATGTCTTAGTAAATGAGCAAGCTTGGGTGGAGTTCTCAATTGGAAGGTATAAGGATAAGGTATTGTGTGATGTGTTACCTATGGATGCATGCCGCTTTCTACTAGGTATACCATGACAATTTGACCACCAAGCTATGCATGATGGAGTGAGGAACTCCTATACTTTCAAGAAGGATAATGTGACTTTCAAAATTTAGTCACTATTAGAGGATGCAGAGGTGAAGACAACATGTCCTAATGTGCTCATGGTTTGAAAAAAAGAGTTCATAGAAGCCTTGGAAGAAGGTGAAGGAGTTGGATTTGCATTTGTGTTAAGACCAAGGGAGATAGATGAAGGTAAGGCAACCAAGAAGCCAAAGTTATCTAAGGAGATACAAAGCATGCTGCAAACCTATGAAGGTATAGTAAGTGATGGAAAACCATCAAAATTACCCCCTAAAAGAGCCATAAGTCATAGGATAGACTTTATACCAGGAGCTACCCTACCAAACAAGGAAGCCTACAAGATGACCCCCAATAAAATGAGGAAATTGCTAGCCAAATACAAGAACTCCTAAACCAAGGTCTTATTAGAAAGAGTATTAGTCCATGTGTCATACCCACTATTGTAGCACCTAAGAAAGGAGGAACTTGGAGGATTTGTACTGATTCAAGGGCAATAAATAGGATAACTATTAGATATAGGTTTCCTATTCCTAGGATTGAAGACCTAATAGACTATCTAGGTGAAGCCAAGTATTATACTAAGATAGACTTAAAGAGTGGTTATCACCAAATTAGGATACATGAAGGAGATGAGTGGAAAACAACCTTCAAAACTAATGAAGGTTTGTATGAATGGCTTGTCATGCCATTTGGACTGTCTAATGCCCCCTCCACATTCATGAGGCTCATGAATGAATTCCTCAAAGACTACATTGGAAAATTCATAGTGGTATATCTTGATGATATACTAATTTATAGTAAGACAAAAGGTGAGCATCTCCAACATCTTGAGACTATTTTCAAGAAGCTGCATGATGAGAAGTTGATGATCAACTTGGAGAAGCGTGAGTTCATCAAAATAGAGCTGGTGTACCTTGGGTTTGTTCTATCTCATGGCAATCTGAAAATGGACACTAGCAAGGTGGAAGCTATCATAAATTGGCCTACTCCAAGGACAACAATAGAGGTAAGAAGTTTTCATGTCCTTGCTCAATATTATAGGAAATTCATAAGGTAATTCAATGTTATTTGTGCTCCTATGTTGGACACTATTAAAGGAGGCATGAAGAATAAGTTTGTTTGGAATGAACAATCTAACACGAGCTTTGATTTGTTGAAGGAAAAGATTGCTACCCAACACATTTTAGTTTTGCCAAGCTTTGAGAAGCTATTCACCATAGAGTGTGATGCAAACAATGTGGCTATTGGAGCTATTTTAATCCAAGAGGGTAGATCAGTGGCTTTTCATTCAAAAAATTTAAGTGAATCTAAGAAGAAGTATTCTTCTTATGACCTTGAGATGTATGCATTGGTTTAGGCTTTAAGGAAATGGAGGCACTATTTTCTTCCCAAGGATTTCATAGTCTATTCAGACAATCAAGCTCTAAGTTTCTTGAACTCTCAAGAGAAACTAAGTCATAAGCACATGAAGTGGGTTGAATACCTACAAGCATACACATTTAATATCAAGCACAAGAAAGGAGTACTCAACAAGGTGGCAGATGCCTTCAGTAGGAGAGTTCTTACTATCCAAGAGATTCAGTTGAAGAGCATGGGAATAGATCACTTCAAAGATCTATATGCAGATGATGAAGACTTTGTAGACATTTATAAAGTATGTGCTGAATACAAGAATCATTTCCATAGAAAATATGTTGAATATACTTTGCAAAGTGAACTCTTATTTAAGGGAAATCAGTTATGTGTCCCTAGAGGGTCTATTAGTAAGAATTTGATTCAGGAAAAGGACAATGGTGCATTGAGTGGTCACTTTGGGATCACTAAGACCCAATAACTTGTTCAAAGGTTCTATTATTGGCCAAGGATGAACCTTGATGTTAGAAGGTATGTTGAGAATTGCATTGTGTTATAAAAGGCCAAAGGAACCTCTTCAAATGCAGGCCTATATCAACCACTACCTATTCCCACTAGGCCATGGGAATGCTTGAGCATGGACTTTGTAGTTAGGTTACCCAAGACAAGACAAGGCATGGATAGTGTTTATGTAGTTGTGGATAGATTCAACAAGATGGCTCACTTTGTGCCATGTAAGACAACTAATGATGCCAGCCAAATAGCCTCTCTCTTCTTCAAAGAGATAGTAAGAATCCATGGGTTACCTTTGAGCATTGTGTCAGATAGAGACACCAAGTTTATGAGTCACTTTTGGAAGACTCTTTGGAAAAGAATAGGCACTAATTTATCATTTGGATCTTCATACCATCCTAAAACTAATGGTTATACTAAAGTGGTAAATAGAAGTCTTGGAAATCTATTAAGGTGCTTAACCAAGAAATATGGTTAATAATGGGATCAATTGATTGGACAGGCTGAGTATGCATATAATGACACTATGAAAAGGTCAACAGGGAAGAGCCCCTTTGAAATTGTATATGGCCTACATCCTAGAGGAGTTTATGAGCTAAGAGACTTAAAGGATGGAGTGAAGAGAAGTGGTTATGCTGATGATTTTGCTTATCCAATGCAGGAAATTCATGACACAGTCAGGAAGACACTGACATAGAATACTATGAAGCATAAGACCAAAGTTGATGAGGGTAGAAGAGAAATCCATTTCAATGTGGGAGACTTGATGATGGTGCATCTAAACAAGTCTAGACTAGAAAAGGAGTCCCTCACAAGTTGCAGTTGAGAAGGATAGGTCCCTGTCCTATCTTAGCAAGATATGGTGACAATGCTTATAGAGTGGAGTTTCTGAAGGACAGTGGACTATCCTCCATCTTCAATGTTGCAAACTTGGTTCCTTACAAAGGACCACCACCTGATATGGATCAAAGCCTAAATAAAGTCATACAAGATGTGGAAGAACTCAAACTACCTTCTCCAACAATTAAGCAAGCTGACAGGATACTGGATTCAAGAATCTACAAAAAGACTAGGAAGAAGGACTACAAAGAACATTTGATCAAATGGCATGGTCAATCTGATGCTCATGTAGTATGGATAAATGAAGCTAAGTTTAAGAATATGGGGATTGATCCCACCTTACTCAATCCAAGGGTGGATTGAACTCTTTTGTTTAGGGGCGGATGGTGCAGGAACACCTAGGAAATCCTCATAGCCTTTAGTTTTGTCTTGTATCTGACATTAGCCAAGTCAGAGTTGTGTGTTTATTTTGGACCTTAGAAGGTCTAGCCAATGTGGACTAGGTGAGTTAGTGTTAGAACTAAGGTCACTAATTAGTCATTGTTAGTTGTTTTTGATTAGCTTAGCCTTAGAAGTCTAATGTTTGAATTTGAGTTGTTAATGTGTCCTAAACACATGAGAGATGTAAAGAAGATGCTTTAAGGTCATTTATGAGGTTAGTTCTTCAAACTAGATGGCTTAGAGGCCCTATATTCTAGCCATCCTAATGAATGTAAAAGATGCCAAAAGTTGTCATGACAACATTGGCAATTTATTACAAATGTTGCATGCAACTCGACAATATTGGATCCCCTAAAAGATAGGAGTGGGAGATAAACTAACAAGGCCTAAAAACATGGATAATGATACCCAAGACTCTCCTAGGCTTGAATATCAAGGTAGAGAGTAATGTAATTAATTTTATGAATAGAAAAAGAGCTGTGCAATTTTGGTTATGTGAGTTTACCGAGCATTTCAGTGTGATAGTGCTATCAAATGGATCGAATGCTATGAATTAGTGATAGATTTGTGTTTATAGGATTGATATAAGACTTTTTAATTTTTTAAGAAATTTTATTAGAGGTGGTTTAGAGGTTTGAATAAATTGTTTAAGGTTTAGAGGTTTTCCTGGTCTTGTCCTGACCAATTTGTTTTTTTATGGCTCCCCCATGAAATCTAGCCACAGGATCTTCCTAAGGGTAGATAAATGTTTTAGGGGATAGAAGTACATACACCAAAAAGATTGCTTGCAGGGGATAGAAGTACAGTACAAAATAAGTACTATTCCATGTGGAATATCAACATATCAAGTCATTTTGTGAGGATTTAGGTTACACCAATCCATTTGAGTGAGTTTTAATCAAGAAATTAGACTCATCCTAGGAAATAGGCCTATTAGCCCTATTTGACCTAGATAATAGGAATCCTGTGTACAGATGACCTGGGAGTCTAAAACCTTCAAAATCCTTTATAAAATATAAAAGGGTATCCAAATCCCTAATTAGTTTTGTGAGTGTTTTGAGAAGTTTTTTCAAGAATTGGTAAAAGGTCCCTGTCAAGGGCTATAAGGAATTAGGCCTGATTAGGCCTCCTCAAGGCTAAATCTTAGACCCGATTGAAAATGGCTTGGAGATCCTTCAAGATGGATCCAAATGGAAGCATAGGGAATTTTTAAAACATTTTTTTCACCCCTACAATGTATTTTATGATTTGTGTGATGATGTCACTTAGAGCCTTCTAATTGTAGGAGAGAGCACTGAAGTAATCAAAGGGTGATTGTCCTTCAAGGTGAAGCACAAGGAGTGAGAATCTTAGAGAAGAGTTAGATAAGGTCATAGTTAATCATATAAGCCTATTAAGATCCTATAGGAGATTAGGATCCTTGAAGAAGACAAGTTAGGTCTTCTTAGCATTTGTGCAAGCACACCAAGAAGCACATACACCAAAAAGATCCATTGAAAACATTAAGGGATTGAAAGAACTGTTCAATGGTCAGAGCATTGAATAAATATTTCCTTTTTCATATTGTATTCCACTCCCTGTCATCCTCATACACTCTCCAAATCTATTTTTCCATAAGGTCCTTATTTAAGTGATGAATAGGTCTGATTCCCAAGCCTCTCTTTTAGGTTTGCACACAAATTTCTAGACCACAAGAGATATTTTATTTTTCCCCTCAGTGCCTGTCCAAAGAAATTTCTTTTGGATTTTCTCTATTATATCATCATATTTAGTAGGAATCTTAAAGAGGCTAAGAGCGTACACCAGAAGATTTTGGAGGCAAATTTTGAGAAATTGAACCTTTCCAGCCTCACTAAGTAAAACTCCCTTCCACCTAGCCAGCTTGTTAAAATATTTCAATAATAGAGACTCAAAAATAATCCAGAGGTTTAGACCCTAAAGGAATCCCTAGGTAGGAATCAATAAGGGGAGAGATTTGGCACCCCAAAATCCTTGATATCTTCAACTTTATTTCTTCAGGAGTGTTGATGAAAAATAAAGAGCTTTTATCACAGTTTATTAGTTGACAATGTTGTGTGAATAGTGGGATATGAATTTTTCTGCTAGTTCATTCCATGGCTTTATCCCAAGAAAGAGTATGGAGAACCGATCCATGGAGGTCCCACTAAGGCTACATGGAAAGAGTATAATAAGATATGTGTCATCATGGGATACCTCCATACATGCCATGATAAAATCCTATATGTGATCGTGAGGATCACCTTTTTCCTTGTACCTATCTAATTTAGGTGTGACAAAGTTGTGTGGAAAAGGTGCCATACATGTTCTCCTATTAAAGGTATGAGGACTAAGGTATGATGTGGTTAAATAACTTTTAGGAGCACCTTTTTGTAGGTTTAAGAATTTCTACAGGAGGGTTTGGAACCACTGAGCAACTATATCAATGGGTGTCAATGTAGCAGGTGTTGCATTATGTTCAACAAATGAGATTCCACTATTTTGATATTGTGCAAGAACATAAGGTGGTGAAACGTAATGAGGTATTGGGATATACTAAGGTACTGGAATGTACTAAGGTGTTGGACTATGTTGAGGTACTGGTATATGCTGGGGCACTGGAACATACCGAGGTGTTGGAATATATTGATTAACTGGTATATGTTGAGGTGTTGGTATATGTTGGGGTGCTAGAATATGCTAAGGTGTTGGAATATGTTGGGGTGTTGGGATATGCCGAGGTGTCAGAATATGTCAAGGTGTTGGGATATACTGAGGTGTTGGAGTTGTTGGTATATTAGTGGGTGTTGAGTTATGCTACTGTACTGGAATATGTTGGGGTGTTGGTATATGCTGGGGTGTTGGGATATTCTGAGGTACTAGGATATGTTGAGGTGCTAGAATATATTTGGGTGTTGGTATATGTTTGGATGTTGTTGTAGGATGAGAAATGTTAGGCCTGTTTTCCATTAATTGTTGGAGAATTCTCATAATTGTTGAATATTTAGGATTTTTCATAGGTGTCCCTTTATAATTTGGGGTTTCATTGAATTGAAAAGGTACACCTAGTTGAGGAACACTAGGAGGTTGTTGTTAAGGTTCCCCTGATAGGGGGAGTCCTTACTTAGGTTAGGGAGTTGAATTGGAGGAACTTGTTGCCATTGTTTGCAAGGTACTTGATAGAAGAGCCAAGGTCAATATGGAAGGTGTTGTTGTAGTAGTGAGTACGATAGATATGGGTAGAAAGTTTTCAACTAGGGGATTATTGTGCTAGACCCTTAGGATACTAGAAGATGTGGTGACTTGGGAATAATTTTGTGTGGAATTAGTAGATGGGAGGAATGAAGTGAGTAGAATGGGTGTCATTGAGGCAACCCAAGTTGATGGCATGAAAGTGTCCTCTACTATGGTGGACGTGTCAAACCTAGTGGGCAACTTAGCACCTTTTTATATGAGCATGTGAAGGTATTTATTCAGATCATATTCCATTAGGGAATATATGAAAACCATTAATTTACTATCTTTTAAACCATCATCAACCTCTTCTCTTATGGATCTAGCTTTAATTTCCTCACTAATACATTTGGGGTGAAATTGCGACGGCCATTTACGACGACAGGCAAATGTCATGCGGTTTTGCCCTTTTTTTTTTCAAATATAGCCCGACACCGTCGCAATTTGCGACGACAATACATTTGTCACTGTCGCAATTGCGACGTTGTCGGGATATAAGCGCAAAATTAAAAAGGAACGTTGTCATGTGTGTTTTCAACAGTGCCGTAACCCTCCACGAAATCACATCAGGATATAAGGGCAAAAAAAATAAGAACGTTGTCATTTGTGTTTTCAACAGCGCCGTAACCCTCCGCGAAATCACATCGGGATATAAGGGCAAAAAAAACAAGAACGTTGTCATTTGTGTTTTCAACAGCGCCGTAACCCTCCGTGAAATCACAGCTACAATTTCTGAGTACGTTGGATTTATTTTTCTTTTGTCATTATTATGTAATCTGGTATTCAGCTGTTAGAGAGCTAAAATACCCAGAAATGAGGACATATCTATGTTGAATTTATTGTTAGCGGCTTTGGTTATTTAGAAGTTTAATTTTATTTGTTCATCTTTCAAGCACAAACATTTTGTGGACCGTAACGTCTTCATTGTTTCGGGTATGCAGTGAAACAGCCCTAACTTGCAATTGCGATGTTGTTGGGATATAAGGGCAAAAAAAAAAAGGAACTTTGTCATTTGTGTTTTCAACAGCACCGTAACCCTCCGCGAAATCACATCGGGATATAAGGGCAAATAAACAAGAATGTTGTCATTTGTGTTTTCAACAGCGCCGAGAGAGATTCCCTCCGCGAAATCACAGCTACAATTTCTGAGTACGTTGGGTTTATTTTTCTTTTGTCATTATTATGTAATCTGGTATTCAGCTGTTAGAGAGCTAAAATACCCAGAAATGAGGACATATCTGTGTTGAATTTATTGTTAGCGGCTTTGGTTATTTAGAAGTTTAATTTTATTTGTTCATCTTTCAAGCACAAATGTTTTGTGGATTGTAATGTCTTCATTGTTTCGGGTATGCAATGAAACAGCCCTAACTTGCGACTACCTTCATGGTACTTGTGTACATTATCATGTTGTCTTTACAGTGACTGTCCTCATTAAAGTGGCAATTACACAAGGGACAGTCACTGTGAGATGTCCTCATTTGTGACAAGGATAGTCACACTTAGGACATCTCATAGTGATATTCCCTTGTGTAATTTCCACTTGAATGTATTGCTATTGAACCACATTAATGCTTTTCTTCTTCAACAAATGAGGACAGTCACTGTAAAGACAACATGATAATGTACACAATTACCAAAAAATGATCTTGTTAATTGATGTAACACTTTGTCTTGCTCACTCCCTATCCTTCACTAGGGTCTCTTTAGGCCAATGTTTTGACTTGATAGGGTACTTAACTATCCCTACACTCTTTAGGTATCTCTACCCAAGATCCCACTCCTTCAACTAGTGCACACCAACAAGAAATACAATGAACTCTGCTCAATACCAATCTAGCTACTAGGACACTCCTAGTCTTGTCTTCACAAATTGAAACACATTCAACTAGAACTTTACTCCATGGAGAGGCTGGCCACTAGGACCTCTATTGGTTTCAATATTACTCCTTCACCTATACTTTTCATCAGTACTTCAATCTGGTTCATCAAACCATGCCAATTGCACCCAAAAATAGGCTGCTAGCAATTAGGCCTTTGTCAAGCCTTTTTGTTTATATTAAGCCACCTAAAGGGCTTAGGATTCAGATGCCCTTTATTGAGAACTCCAAGATATCTAAGGTCTTCTCCTCCTAGATTTTTTGTACACCAACTGCTACAGCCATGCCTGAAAATAAGTATTTTGACACAACTTGGACAGTCTGACTAAGAGTTTGTTTTCTTAGCAGCCAAAGAAACTCACCCAATCTTCTAATTTGACTTGGGGCTTCTTTAGATGTGTGTCTACCTCTCCATGAGATTTTAGTTGAAGCAACCAATGCATTCAACTTGTTGTAATCTTCTTGTAATGATTTGTCATCCCTAACTGTGCTCAACTGACTCACCTAGGACATCATTGCAAACATAGAAAATGAGCTTCCCAGGGCCCCTCCTTCCAAACATATAGTACATGGAGTCTCCTCACCCATTCCAAGAGCCCGTACAAAATTGACAATGGAATGATGAGCTAAGACTCCATTTGTTCAACCTGCCTGGTTCAAACCAATGATAGGGTACTTAACAAAAGAATTAACAAACTAGTTGGAATGCTTCAAAACTCAAAAAAAACACAACACAAAATAAAAAAACAACTTGTACTAACTTTTCCAATAGACACTACGAGCTATCTAATCCATTAATCAACTGAAAACAAAGAAACAAAAAAACTCAAGAATTCACTAAAACCGTGTTACTCTACAAATCTTCTTAATTCCAAATGTTTTTCCCCCCAACCTTTTGCACAGATCAATGGAGGCCTCTTATAGTTGATCTGATGCCTAATTCAATGGTTTCATATAGTTACATAACCATCTTACTCAAAAATGCTCCCTTGCACAAATGTTGTCAATGTTGTGAATGACAACATTGACAACTTGTTACAACCTTTGGGATTTTGGTTCAAAACTTATTGTTCAAACACCATAAGACCCTAACCATGACTTAGTTAGGCTATTTAGACCTCACATAGGCCACTTCTACACTTCTTTGCCCAATTTGACCCCTAAATGCTTCATTCCCACTTTTGCCACAATATTGGTAACTTGGGTACAAATTGGCACTTGCCTTCACAAAGGTCACACATGAGGACATCTCACAGTGATCGATTGTCCCTTGTGTAATTGCCACTTGAATGTATTGCTATTGAACCACATTAATGCTTTTCTTCTTCAACAAATGAGGACAGTCACTCTAAAGACAACATGATAATGTACACTCACTGTAAGGACAGTCACAAATGAGGACATCTCACAATGACTGTCCCTTGTGTAATTGCTGCTTGAATGTATTGCTATTGAACCACATTAATGCTTTTCTTCTTCAACAAATGAGGACAGTCACTCTAAAGACAACATGATAATGTACACTCACTGTAAGGATAGTCACAAATGAGGACATCTCACAGTGACTGTCCCTTGTGTAATTACTGCTTGAATTACACAAGGGACAGTCATTGTGAGATGTCCTCATTTGTGACAAGGACAGTCACACATGAGGACATCTCACAGTGATTGTCCCTTGTGTAATTTCCACTTGAATGTATTGCTATTGAACCACATTAATGCTTTTCTTCTTTAACAAATGAGGACAGTCACTCTAAAGACAACATGATAATGTACACTCACTGTAAGGACAGTCACAAATGAGGACATCTCACAGTGATTGTCCCTTGTGTAATTTCCGCTTGAATTACATAAGGGACAGTCATTGTGAGATGTCCTCATTTGTGACAAGGATAGTCACACATGAGGACATCTCACAGTGATTGTCCCTTGTGTAATTGTCACTTGAATGTATTGCTATTGAACCACATTAATGCTTTTCTTCTTCAACAAATGAGGACAGTCACTCTAAAGACAACATGATAATGTACACTCACTGTAAGGACAGTCACAAATGAGGACATCTCACAGTGACTGTCCCTTGTGTAATTGCCACTTGAATTACACAAGGGACAGTCATTGTGAGATGTCCTCATTTGTGACAAGGACAGTCACACATGAGGACATCTCACAGTGATTGTCTGTAATGTCCCCTTTTTGGCTAACTTGGAAAATAGGAACAATTACTCCACTTCTCAGACTTACTTTATCAGATACTTACAATTAAACTAAGTAATGGAGGTTACTTAAGATATCAACCGCTATTTCAGATTCAATCACAATATGTGTGCAAGATGATATTGATACCAATATGTTTAATAGCACTGTTAGATATAATGATATGAAATATGCTATGAATATGATGTTTCCTATCACTTATAGTGATAGTATAATGATGGTATGTCTGATATAAACAATATCGATATACAATCAATAAGTATTGCTTACAGCAATGTATTTGCTGTGTCTGATATGATGATGTAATTATGCAAATGTGTAATATCACTATGAGTGATATGTTGCTATTTTAGATTCTGAATTATATGCTTGCAACTTCAAATATTGATGCTGTTTCTGACTATCCTTTCTATCTGTGCAATCATGGTGTTGTCTCTGATCTGCAATGATAAACTTGAAACCAAACTGCCAAAGGCAGATGCTCTATTGAGTATATCCAAATATGGATAAGTAAATAAAGTTCTAATGATGCCTTGAGTGACTGACGAGAATGCATTCTTATATTGTCTTTAACAAATGAAGAGATGCAATGAATGAGACGTGTCTTGTTTCTTCCTCCATGTCCCTTTGTTAATCACACCTTTCCATAATCCGACAGTTCACATAATATTATTTCATTATTTTCTGATCATAGATAACTCCCAGATTGACTCAATATCAAATCTTTTTATGAAGGTAATCTTCCCTAATTGGTAGTGCAACCAGTAGTTAACATCCATTGTGTTTGTATTAGTTTGGTCTAACTATCATTAGTATTTAGTCAATCGATATTAACTCTTGCCTTATCCCATATTGTTATGATGATATCCAATCTTTCTACTCTGATATAAGTCGATATCATTTTCTGATAATTGTCCATTTATTGGTTGATTGCTGGTAATGGAGTTTGATCTTCAAATTGACTTCCATTCCTGTTAATACTTAAGGATACATTGTACTTATTATCCATGACTGATGCCTCATTCATCAATAGCTTGTGATATAATCACTGATGCTTTTGTGTTTCTACAAGATGTGGTTTATCTTAGACAATCGATAATCTTTCAATCCTTTAGTCGATATCCTCCTATGTGGTGTCTATTGATATAGATAGTAGAATTCAATCTAGTTTATGTTATTGTCATGATAACATAGGAAGTGATGGTGCATATTTGCTAGCGGGTCTTCATGTTTGATATTGCTTTATCGGATATGTCATTGTCTAAACTTGTGCAATTAATGATTATTTATAATATATGAATGGTTATCCTTCTTGCTTATCAATACATCTTCTGAAACACATAGCGACCTATCCCTTATTCATATCATGTTGATCTTGACTTCATAGTATTTGGTTCATTAATCATCCTCTCATGGTATCGATGTGTAATGACTAGTGATTGTTGTATCACTTCTTCATTCCTCATCGTGATAGATAATGCAGATGTTTAATGTAGATGTATATCGATTACAGATATTCGATATTGCTTTAAAAGTTATTATTATTATTAATGTTATTGTTATTATTAAATATTATAATTAATGATGTTAGTAATATTAATAATATTATAATAAATATTATTATAGTGATAACATATTGTTTTATATTGAGAGGTTTATTAATATTATTTATATATTAAAATTATTATATCAATAATTGATTTAATATTATTACTTAATATATTATTATAATATAATATATATAATTTATTAATAATTATTTATTATTAATTTATATTATAATTATAATCATAATTATATTATTTATTAATATTTTAATATTATTTAATTAACATATTACTTATTATGCTAACTATATATTATTATTATCTTTTGATAATAATTATATATTATTGTTATATACCGTTAATAATAGATTATTATATATCATCTAATCATTTTATTATTATACTAAGTTCAATATGTCACGGCTCATGACATTGTCCCTTGTGTAATTGCCACTTGAATGTATTGCTATTGAACCACATTAATGCTTTTCTTCTTCAACAAATGAGGACAGTCACTCTAAAGACAACATGATAATGTACACTCATTGTAAGGACAGTCACAAATGAGGACATCTCACAGTGACTGTCCCTTGTGTAATTGCCACTTGAATTACACAAGGGACAGTCATTGTGAGATGTCCTCATTTGTGACAAGGACAGTCACACATGAGGACATCTCACAGTGATTGTCCCTTGTGTAATTGCCACTTGAATGTATTGCTATTGAACCACATTAATGCTTTTCTTCTTCAACAAATGAGGAGAGTCACTCTAAAGACACCATGATAATGTACACTCACTGTAAGGACAGTCACAAATGAGGACATCTCATAGTGACTGTCCCTTGTGTGATTGCCACTTGAATGTATTGCTATTCAGCCACATTAATGCTTTTCTTCTTCAACAAATGAGGATAGTCACTCTAAGGACAACATGATAATGTACACTCACTGTAAGTGTACATTATCATGTTGTATTACAAATGGACCTTATGTTGGTCGGGATATAAGTGCAAAAAAAAAAAGGAACGTTGTCATTTGTGTTTTCAACAGCGCCGAGAGAGATTCCCTCCGTGAAATCAAGCGGGTTATCATTTGTGTTTTGAACAAAGCGGGTTGTCATTTGTGTTTTGAACAGCACCGAGAGAGATTCCCTCCGTGAAATCAAGCGGGTTGTCATTTGTGTTTTCAACAGCGCCGAGAGAGATTCCCTCCACAAAATCACAGCTACAATTTCTGAGTACGTTGGGTTTATTTTTCTTTTATCATTATTATTTAATCTGGTATTCAGCTGTTAGAGAGCTAAAATACCCAGAAATGAGGACATATCTGTGTTGAATTTATTGTTAGCGGCTTTGGTTATTTAGAATGCTTCCCCACAATACTTAATTACACAAGGGACAGTCACTATGAGATGTCCTCATTTGTGACAAGGACAGTCACACATGAGGACATCTCACAGTGACTGTCCCTTGTGTAATTGCCACTTGAATGTATTGCTATTCAACCACATTTATGGGCCCGTTTGGACCACGACACACAGTAGCATCTACAGAGAAGAATATCCCAGGTGTAACAAGTTGTAAGAATATACCAACAGTTCTAAGAAGTTCCCTAGCACGTAGTAGCATCTACAGAGAAGAATATACAACATGAGGGCAGCCACTGTAAAGACAACATGATAATGTACACTCATTGTATGTGTACATTATCATGTTGTCTTTACAGTGACTGACCTCATTCAAGTGGCAATTACACAAGGGACAGTCATTGTGAGATGTCCTCATTTGTGACAAGGACAGTCACACATGAGGATATCTCACAGTGACTGTCCCTTATGTAAGCCACTTGAATGTATTGCTATTCAACCACATTTATGGGCCCGTTTGGACCACGGCACACAGTAGCATCTACAGAGAAGAATATCCCAGGTGTAACAAGTTGTAAGAATATACCAACAGTTCTAAGAAGTTCCCTAGCACATAGTAGCATCTTCTAATTGTCTATACCACTTCACAAGGTATTGTTTGCACACATTGTTTTTGGTTCTTTTGATGACCCTTGTTTTGAAATTGCTATTAGGCCTTGTAGCTTATATGTTTTGATTGCTAGAGAGCTTCTAAAGCTAAGCAAGAAGACCATTGCACGAGTTATAGCCGCGCGCTCAGGTTTGAAAATTGTATATTTTTTAATCTAATGTATATTTTAACTAGACTTTTAGCTTATTTTTGCTGTATATTTTAATCTAAAGGGAATCATGGATGTGAACTTGAAAGAATTTTGTACTTAGTTCTTATGGAGAGAATAGTAGTAGTTTACGGTCTAATATCAAATAGAGTTTTCCAATTACAGAAAGTTAATGAATTCTAATAGCTTATATGTTTTGATTGCTGGAGAGCTTCTAGAGCTAAGCAAGAAGACCATTGCACGAGTTATAGTTGCGCGCTCAGGTTTGAAAATTGTATATATTTTAATCTAATGTATATTTTAATCCTTTTGCCATGTCATGTAATATGTCTTGCCTTGTAGCTTATATGTTTTGAAATTGCTGTTAGGCCTTGTAGCTTATATGTTTTGATTGCTAGAGAGCTTCTAGAGCTAAGCAAGAAGACCATTGCACTAGTCGTAGCCGCACGCTCAGGCATGAAAATTGTATATTTTTTAATCTAATGTATATTTTAACTAGACTTTTAAAATATTAAAGGATTTAACTAGGTCTAAGAAGATTTGTGTACTTTTGACAATTTTGCTTAGTCACTAAAAGTTGTAGACCGAAGTTTTCATAGCCCAATTTTTGCTTCCTGCGAAGAACGATCATGTCAGATAATATAAGTGAAGAACAAAATAGGGAGACAATCGCTAGATTGTGGTCTAACTTGAAAAGAAAAGGTGATGGAAAATGTTATTGTCCCTGCAAAATTTGTAAGGGCTTAAACCGTAGAAGATTGCTAATCAAAACAGTTAAGAGACATTGTAGGGAGAATGGTCACATTGAAGGGGGGCATGACTATCATCCACTGGTAAGTTGTTCATTATATCATTTTAACAATTTATATACATATGAAATCACTTGATGATGAGTTGAAGATCATGGTTTATTTATGTTAATCAATTTTATATAGGTTGATCTCCCCAGGGAAGTACATGATATGGAGGAACATGGGGGTGCGAATATCCAAGGTGAAGATAATGATCCCATGGAAGATGATGATCATGCGCCAGAAAACACAATTGAAGATGATGGTATAAATACATTGATCCATGACACATTTAGTCCAAGCGGATCTGATCATGATGATGATGATAGCCTTGATGTACCTCTACTTGAGAAGGCATACGAGCCCCTATACAAAGACTCCCAAACAACTCTTCTCTCTGTTGTATTGTTGTTGTTGAACTTGAAGGTTATGAATGGTTTATCCAACATAACAATGTCACGTATGTTAAGGTATGTCATATATGTCTTTATAGTTAACAAAGGGTGAATAATGTACCACTAATATTGTTTATATTAACAACTTATATTTTTTTGCTGTAGATTGATAGGTGAGTTTTTGTTACCACCATCAAATATTCTACCTCGCTCATATCGAGAATTATCTGCTATTATGAAAGATATTGGAATGGAGTATCAAGCAATACATGCTTGTCCCAATGATCATATTATATATTATAAAGAACATGAATTTGCAACACAATGCCCTGTATGTCATACGAGTAGATATCGAACAGATCGAATAACAAAAAAGGTGCCTCACAAGGTTCTTCGTTACATCCCCATTATTCCACGGATGCGACAATTATTCAGGTGTACTAGCTTGGCACAATTTATGGATTACCATGCACGCGATAGAAGTCGAGATGACATTATTCGAATCCCTGCGGATGGTTCGGCATTTATGCACATAGAGGAAAAGTGGCAACACTTCAAAGAAGAACCTCGTAATCTCAGGCTTTCATTGGCAGCGGATGGTGTCAATCCATTTGGAGAGATGAGATCTGTTTGCTCGGTGTGGCCTATTTTTGTTATCAACAATAACATTCCTCCGTGGATGTCAATAAAGAGGGAGCACATTATGTTGGCAATGATTGTTCCAGGTATTTTATCATTTGATAGTTGTTAATTTACATGTACTTACAAATCTTACAGTAAAATGGTCACAATAATTATGTAATGTTACTGTTCATTCAAGTAGGTAAATATCAAGTTAAAGATATGAATGTATATATTGAGCCTCTTATTGACGAGTTGGTGGAGTTATGGAACGGTGTCACTATGTATGACGTGTCTAGACCAATAGGACAAAGACAATTTCAATTCCATGCAATACTTGTATGGACAATACATGATGCCCTAGGGCTAACACATTTTTGTGGTATGTTATAGTGAATTCAAGTTGCGCATGATAATTCTAATTATAAAAATCAACATATTTAATAATCCAATTATATCATTATCTTGTAGGTCTTCAAACAAAGGGAAAATTTGCATGTCCAGTTTGTGGTCCAAAGATGAAATCTCGTCATTCAAAAAGTTTAGGAAAGCATGTGTTTGATGAGTACAGACACTTCCTCCACAGGAATCATAAGTATCGAAGTATGGAAAAACATCTTTTCAATGGGAAAGAAGAGACTACATCAAAGCCACGAAGAATGACACCTCGCCTATGGAAGTTGGAATATAATAGAATTAATCGTCGAGGTAATGTCGTTCCACTTAATGGTTTATGTTTGTAATTTATATATTTCTATTGTGATTTTTGTTTACTAATTATGTAATTGATGATCGTGAAGGTCGTCAAGGCACTACTGACAACCTTCCAAAGGGACTAAAAAGCTATCCCAGACAATTTAGTAGGTTGCCCTACTACGAGGACCTACAAATTGTGCATTTGTTTGATCTTATGCATGTTGGAAAGAATATAACAGAGACATTGTGGAAAATACTGGATGGAAGGCGTGACAAAGAAAAAATTGTCAAAATTTGTAATGACATTAATGAATCCAATCATGCACTGAAGAATTTCATTCACTCAAATAGCAATAGAGATCAGATTAATATAAGTGCCCTTCCTTGGTTATTAACGGAGCAGCAAAGTGATGCCATAAAAGAAGTCATACGAAAAATTCGATTTCCCACAGGATTTGCTGGGAACATAAGCAATCTCATATCAAAGAAAAGTGAATTTGGGCCAGGGCTCAAAATGCATGATTGGCATACTTTCATCAAGGTAAGTTATGTTCTTCTGTATTTACAATATATTCATAAACTACGTGTACTATTCATTATGTTATGTTAGAAAATAATGAAATGATTGGTTTATAATTACTGCAGTACGTGCTACCTCTATCTCTCCCAGAGCACTTCAACAATAACATCAAACAAGTGATATATGATCTTGGAAAATACATGAGGTAAGCAGTAATATCTGTTCAATTTGTTGTATATATTTATTATATTCACGATTTGTTTTTCTTGCTATGTAATCTATTGTATATTATTTTGTAAACTCTCGTATTTATATATTTTTTGTGACTTGAATCTCTTAATGTAGGTGGTTGTCATCTAAAGAAATCCATAAAGAAGATATAAACTATTGGAAGAGAAGAATTCCTCATTTATTGTGTGAAATGCAAAAGTGTCTACCTCCAACTTTTTTCAATGCACAAGAACACTACCTCATACACCAAGTTGAGGAGATTGAATTGTGTGGACCTGCACACACTAGGTCAACGTGGATGGTTGAGAGGCACTTGAAATCTTTGAAGGCTTTGGTTCGACAAAGAGCACATCCTGAGGGTTCTATGGTAGAGGGATACATGGTATACCAGACTATGGTGTACATTACTGAATATCTTCCTAAGTTTGCTTCAAATATCCATGTAGATCGCATTTGGGATCTCGACCCTTTTAAAAAATTCAAAGGGGAGTACTTGATGGGGAAAGGTAGATTGAGGAAAGTGACAGGTCATAAATTATAAGATGTTATTGTAATAAATTATTTCTTAATCTTCAAAATAAATCGGTTGTAAGTCGTCTATTTTTTTTTTGTACAGTTGCTCGAGAGTGGGATGCACTACATTTGTATATTGCAAACAATCTTGATTGGATGACGGTATGGATTGAACGATGTCAACATTCTGGTCACACATTAACATGGGAAGGTGTATCTTCATTGGTGGTATTGTGTTTTCCCGTATTTAGGGCATCGGCCTTTTGAAGCATTGCCTTCATCTTTCTTAAGTCTGAGTTTTAAGTTTGTTTATCTCTCTCGGCGCTGTTGAAAATACAAATGACAACGTTCTTGTTTGTTTTGCCCTTATATCCCGATGTGATTTTGTAGAGGGTTACGACGCTGTTGAAAACACAAATGAAAACACAAATCCCTTGTGTAATTGCCACTTGAAGGAGGACAGTCACTGTAAAGACAACATGATAATGTACACTTACAGTGAGTGTACATTATCATGTTGTCTTTAGAGTGACTATCCTCATTTGTTGAAGAAGAAAATCATTAATGTGGCTGAATAGCAATACATTCAAGTGGCAATCACACAAGGGACAGTCACTGTGAGATGTCCTCATTTGTGACTGTCCTTACAGTGAGTGTACATTATCATGTTGTCTTTAGAGTGACTGTCCTCATTTGTTGAAGAAGAAAAGCATTAATGTGGTTCAATAGCAATACATTCAAGTGGCAATTACACAAGGGACAATCGATCACTGTGAGATGTCCTCATGTGTGACTATCCTTGTCACAAATGAGGACATCTCACAATGACTGTCCCTTGTGTAATTCAAGTGGCAATTACACAAGGGACAGTCACTGTGAGATGTCCTCATTTGTGACTGTTCTTACAATGAGTGTACATTATCATGTTGTCTTTAGAGTGACTGTCCTCATTTGTTGAAGAAGAAAAGCATTAATGTGGTTCAATAGCAATAAATTCAAGTGGAAATTACACAAGGGACAATCGATCACTGTGAGATGTCCTCATGTGTGACTATCCTTGTCACAAATGAGGACATCTCACAATGACTGTCCCTTCTGTAATTGCCACTTGAATGAGGACAGTCACTGTAAAGACAACATGATAATGTACACATACAATGAGTGTACATTATCATGTTGTCTTTACAGTGGCTGCCCTCATGTTGTATATTCTTCTCTGTAGATGCTACTATGTGCTAGGGAACTTCTTAGAACTGTTGGTATATTCTTACAACTTGTTACACCTGGGATATTCTTCTTTGTAGATGCTATTGTGTGCCATGGTCCAAACAGGCCCATAAATGTGGTTGAATAGCAATACATTCAAGTGGCAATTACAGAAGGGACAGTCACTGTGAGATGTCCTCATGTGTGACTGTCCTTGTCACAAATGAGGACATCTCACAGTGACTGTCCCTTGTGTAATTGCCACTTGAAGGAAAAAAGCATTAATGTGGTTCAATAGCAATGTATTCAAGCGGCAATTACACAAGGGATAATCACTCTGAGATTTCCTCATTTGTGACTATCCTTACAGTGAGTGTACATTATCATGTTGTCTTTACAGTGACTGTCCTCATTTGTTGAAGGAAAAAAGCATTAATGTGGTTCAATAGTGATGCAGAGTAGTCAGGGATTTTAGAATATACAAATATACATCCTTAACTCTCATTCCACCAAGGAAGAAGGAATTCCAATGGTTGAAACGTGAGTTAAGGTCTTTACATCAGTCAAACCCTGAAAATGAGGGTTTGTAAACAATGCACAGAAAATTTGAAATAACTTAGATATAAAACAAAGAGAATCAATCAAACCAACTTCCAAAGCATCAGATGTCACTATTACAACTTCCAGGCAAATTTTATCATCCAACCACCATCCGTACAGCCGTACAGAGTTCATTTTTCACCAGAAATGCACTAAAACAGGGTTATTTTTATTTTTTATGAAAGCAAAATGATTACAATACTGGTTCTCTGTCTGTCTTCGACCATTTGAAGCCTAAAATAGGCTCTCTAAATGTTGGTTCAACCATCTAGGTGGTTAGAACAGTTTATCCAACAAATGTCAACTTTGCTAAGCAACTTTTAAAGTTGCATTACAACTTTGCAAACAACTTTGCCGAGAAGGTTAAAAATGTGTTGTGAAACTTTAGGAACCTTATTAAAGTTATTTTGGACCTTCAAACTTCTTAACAACATCTAAAAGACACCTAATAAACACTTACTATGCTCATTTCATCCAAGGACTCAAAAGATGCCCAAGGTTTATAAGTCACCAAGGGGTCTTGTGTCCAACAAGTGGATGTTTATAAGGAGATAAAATCAATCCTTAATATTTATTACAAACCAAGAAAACATCTAAAACTCCTATTCTAATTTATTGTCATTCAAAAAGACTCTGATTTGTCATTCAAAAAGACTCTGATTTGTCAATCAAAAGGACCTTTCACCAGTCAATCCTTCAAAGCTCCAAGGTGAAAATCTTATGTTCCAATTGATAGGATTTGACTCCTTGGCTTCATGGCAACTTCCTTCAATCATGGTGTCTTTGGCTTGCATTAGGGATGCCCCTGCATCAAATAGCAATGCATTCAAGTGGCAATTACACAAGGGACAGTACATGCCCATTAAAGTTGGTGTTTTGTTATCCAGCATGACAATGGAGACAACATACTCTATGTCAATTTTACTGATCAAATTTCCCTCCGCCAGGCAAAGCAACAATCTGGGTATGATAAGGTGAAATTTTGTAGTCCTTTTGGGTATGATAACAGTTCCAGTTTCCAATAAGATGGTTCATTTTTATAATCTAGCTTCAATTTCTCTTGTGAAAATCTTTTTTTCATTTTATGGGTGGTAAAATATAATTATTATGCTAGAGGTGTGTACTTATGGATGATAATGAAACAAAATGATAAGATTTAAAACTCTTGTTTTTTTTTTAAATAGCAATTTAAGTTTCCTTCTATTATAAATTACTGTTTTTCTATTTTTTAATGTATCTTTCCAAATCTTTTATATCAATTTTATTTATGAAATATAAATATATTAATAATGTTTTAGTGGTTTTAGGATTAGTTTATATCAATTCTATGTATCATCATTCATCATTCAATTGTCAGTATTATTAATTTAGACTGTGCAATTGTAGAACTACTCGAATATGGGTTGGATGGATACTCAAGCAGGGGAACCCTCCTCAAATATCTCAAGCAGTGAACTTGGAAAAATGTGTCTTGAAGGAACCCTTTCCATCAGAGAGATAAAAGTACAAACAAGTAAAAGAAGCAGGCTCTGCAAATATGTTTTTGAGAAGAAAAATGATAGATTATTCGAGTATGGTTCATGAGGTATATCTAAAAAGACATTTTTTTTCTTATTATAATAAAAGAGGAAGTTGTGAATGTCAAAGTTGAGTGAAACAAAAATTATTTTCATCAAATTTTGTTAGGCTTGCTTTTGGGAATAGTTTCTTACAATATTGCTATTAAGATTTTTATTGTGTAGTTTTTAGATTAGGTTTATAAAATTATATTTCATGAGTAGTGATTCATATTAATCAATTAACGATACTTTTGGAAGGTATTTTCAATGTGTCAAATTTTGATATTTTTACAAGAATTAGATTGTGTAATTTTTTTAATTAAAGTCATTGACTCATATTTCATAAATAATAGTTCTCATGAATCCATCTCTTATAAGATTGAATAGTCTATTTAGGAAGTATTTTTGATAGTATGTCAAATTATGATATTACTATTACCATTAGATTGCATGGCTTTGAAGTCAACCTCGTTGACCCATATTCTTCTCTGTAGATGCTACTATGTGCTAGGGAACTTCTTAGAACTGTTGGTATATTCTTACAACTTGTTACACCTGGGATATTCTTCTCTGTAGATGCTACTATGTGCCGCGGTCCAAACAAGCCCATAAATGTGGTTGAATAGCAATACATTCAAGTGGCAATTACACAAGGGACAGTCATTGTGAGATGTCCTCACGTGTGACTATCCTTGTCACAAATGAGGACATCTCACAGTGACTGTCCCTTGTGTAATTTCCACTTGAATGAGGACAGTCACTGTAAAGACAACATGATAATGTACACATACAATGAGTGTACATTATCATGTTGTCTTTACAGTGGCTGCCCTCATGTTGTATATTCTTCTCTGTAGATGCTACTATGTGCTAGGGAACTTCTTGGAACTGTTGGTATATTCTTACAACTTGTTACACCTGGGATATTCTTCTCTGTAGATGCTACTGTGTGCTGTGGTCCAAACGGGCCCATAAATGTGGTTGAATAGCAATACATTCAAGTGGCAATTACACAAGGGACAGTCACTGTGAGATGTCCTCATGTGTGACTGTCCTTGTCACAAATGAGGACATCTCATAGTGACTGTCCCTTGTGTAATTGCCACTTGAATGAGGACAGTCACTGTAAAGACAACATGATAATGTACACAAGTACCATGAAGGTAGTTGCAAGTTACGGTTGTTTCATTGCATACCCGAAACAATGAAGATGTTACGGTCCACAAAATGTTTGTGCTTGAAAGATGAACAAATAAAATTAAACTTCTAAATAACCAAAGCCGCTAACAATAAATTCAACACAGATATGTCCTCATTTCTGGGTATTTTAGCTCTGTAACAGTTGAATACCAGATTACATAATAATGACAAAAGAAAAATAAACCCAACGTACTCAGAAATTGTAGCTATGATTTTGCGGAGGGAATCTCTCTCGGCATTGTTGAAAATACAAATGACAATGTTTCTCTACATTATCATGTTGCCTTTACAGTGACTGTCCCTTGTGTAATTGCCACTTGAAGGAGGACAGTCACTGTAAAGACAACATGATAATGTACACTTACAGCCCTTGTACATTATCATGTTGTCTTTAGAGTGACTATCCTCATTTGTTGAAGAAGAAAAGCATTAATGTGGCTGAATAGCAATACATTCAAGTGGCAATCACACAAGGGACAGTCACTGTGAGATGTCCTCATTTGTGACTGTCCTTACAGTGAGTGTACATTATCATGTTGTCTTTAGAGTGACTGTCCTCATTTGTTGAAGAAGAAAAGCATTAATGTGGTTCAATAGCAATACATTCAAGTGGCAATTACACAAGGGACAATCGATCACTGTGAGATGTCCTCATGTGTGACTATCCTTGTCATAAATGAGGACATCTCACAATGACTATCCCTTGTGTAATTCAAGTGGCAATTACACAAGGGACAGTCACTGTGAGATGTCCTCATTTGTGACTGTCCTTACAATGAGTGTACATTATCATGTTGTCTTTAGAGTGACTGTCCTCATTTGTTGAAGAAGAAAAGCATTAATGTGGTTCAATAGCAATACATTCAAGTGGCAATTACACAAGGGACAATTGATCACTGTGAGATGTCCTCATGTGTGACTATCCTTGTCACAAATGAGGACATCTCACAATGACTGTCCCTTCTGTAATTGCCACTTGAATGAGGACAGTCACTGTAAAGACAACATGATAATGTACACATACAATGAGTGTACATTATCATGTTGTCTTTACAGTGGCTGCCCTCATGTTGTATATTCTTCTCTGTAGATGCTACTATGTGCTAGGGAACTTCTTAGAACTGTTGGTATATTCTTACAACTTGTTACACCTGGGATATTCTTCTCTGTAGATGCTACTGTGTGCTGTGGTCCAAACGGGCCCATAAATGTGGTTGAATAGCAATACATTCAAGTGGAAATTACACAAGGGACAGTCACTGTGAGATGTCCTCATGTGTGACTATCCTTGTCACAAATGAGGACATCTCATAGTGACTGTCCCTTGTGTAATTGCCACTTGAATGAGGACAGTCACTGTAAAGACAACATGATAATGTACACAAGTACCATGAAGGTAGTTGCAAGTTACGGTTGTTTCATTGCATACCCGAAACAATGAAGATGTTACGGTCCACAAAATGTTTGTGCTTGAAAGATGAACAAATAAAATTAAACTTCTAAATAACCAAAGCCGCTAACAATAAATTCAACACAGATATGTCCTCATTTCTGGGTATTTTGGCTCTGTAATAGCTGAATACCAGATTACATAATAATGACAAAAGAAAAATAAACCCAACGTACTCAGAAATTGTAGCTGTGATTTCGTGGAGGGAATCTCTCTCAGCATTGTTGAAAATACAAATGACAACGTTTCTCTACATTATCATGTTGCCTTTACAGTGACTGTCCCTTGTGTAATTGCCACTTGAAGGAGGACAGTCACTGTAAAGACAACATGATAATGTACACTTACAGCCCGTGTACATTATTATGTTGTCTTTGGAGTGACTATCCTCATTTGTTGAAGAAGAAAAGCATTAATGTGGCTGAATAGCAATACATTCAAGTGGCAATTACACAAGGGACAGTCACTGTGAGATGTCCTCATTTGTGACTATCCTTACAGTGAGTGTACATTATCATGTTGTCTTTAAAGTGACTGTCCTCATTTGTTGAAGGAAAAAAGCATTAATGTGGTTCATTAGCAATGTATTCCCAGCATCTGTACCTGCATCTCTCTTATATACTACAAGTTACTTGCCATCAGAAATTGCAGTTCCCTCACGTGACATTGATGGTGAAGTGTTCTTTTCAAAACCATCATCTGTGGTTACCAATGCTCCTATTTTAGGCAATAAGTTTGTTGCATTCCATGAGCCATTGGTCAAGTTTCTTCTACGAGCTTCTGATGCCTCAAAATCTAAGCAGTGCCTACGCATGCCTCGTTGTGGTTGATTATCATTCTGTACATGAATTATAATGAGTAATCAGTTTTGGGCCTTGGAATCTTGTATGTAACATGCACAGGCATTTCATGGCTAAATGAATCTATTTTAAAAGCATCAACTTTTCTTACATGATGCTGGATACATAAGTAGAACAAGCGTATATCAAATTGGAAGCAATCAGAACTCCACAATGACATATTATTTAGAGTACTCTTCAGTTTAAGTAATAATGCATATATTGACACTGTAAAGACAACATGATAATGTACACTCACTGTAAAGACAACATGATAATGTACACTCACTGTAAGGATAGTCACAAATGAGGACATCTCACAGTGACTGTCCCTAGTGTAATTGCCACTTGAATGTATTGCTATTCAGCCACATTAATGCTTTTCTTCTTCAACAAATGAGGATAGTCACTCTAAAGACAACATGATAATGTACACTCACTGTGAGTGTACATTATCATGTTGTCTTTAGAGTGACTATCCTCATTTGTTGAAGAATAAAAGCATTAATGTGGCTGAATAGCAATACATTCAAGTGGCAATTACACTAGGGACAGTCACTGTGAGATGTCCTCATTTGTGACTGTCCTTACAGTGAGTGTACATTATCATGTTGTCTTTACAGTGGCTGTCCTCATTTGTTGAAAGAAAAAAGCATTAATGTGGTTCATTAGCAATGTATTAAATAAATTTTTTTTTTAATCCACCCACGGGCGTCGCAATTGCGACGGCAACCCGTCGCAATGCGATGCAGGCACTCGTCGCAATTGCTTGGGAGGTCCGTCGCGATTGCGATGGCCCTCCGAAGCCATGCGACGGGTGGGCGATGCCCATGCCGCTAACAAATCTTAGTCACATTGCGGCGGGATATGTGTCGCAATTGCGATGGCTACCCATAAACGTCGCAATTTGCGACTAAAAAATAGCGACGTCTATGGGTGTTGCTATTGCGACACATAGTTGTCGCAATTGTGACACATAGCCATCGCAAAATGCCCCCAAATGTATTAGTGCCTCAAGGGATAGCTCATGTAGTTGTGAATTTTTATCTTGTGTTTTTTTATGGTGCAACAATGTCTCAAAATCCTTGAAATATAGAATCAAAGTTCTTGGTGCAAAGTCAATGTCTTGAGTGGGATCCTAGTTGTGGTACTGGTTGTATTCAATTGTGTCTTTACTCTTCTTGGATCATGTGTTTGACATATGGAAGAATGTAAGACAACAAGGGAAATCAAATTCTTATTTTTTGGATTTTTTGACTTTAGAAATGCAAGGATAATAAGGGAAACTAATTTTTTGGATTTTTTTTGGATTTTGCAATGCAAACTAGGAATGACTAAACAAAATGATGCCTAGAGTGCAAGTAATTTACCTTAAGAGAGATTATAGAAACTTTAAAGGTAAACCCTCTAAGGAAAGACCTGGATGATATTGAGAACTATCTTGACTCCAAAAGGTAGGACATAAGTGATAAGTTTTGGCAATAATGTTTGTCTAAGACAAAAATTAACCAAAATAATAAGGTACATGTGTTGAGGCAAGTAGATAAAGATTTTGATGATGAATTGTAGATAAAACACAAGACCACTATAGAAAAGTCCTAGGAAAATGCACTCTCTAATATAACAAATTATTTTAGGACTTGCAATACTTTAACCCTAAGATATGCAAGCTCTGTTTTTGGAATTTTTGTATTTTTTGAGACTAAAATGATGACTATGCAAAAAAGCAAGATTCTAAGGATGCAAGATATGCATGTATAAGTATGCCCGTCACAAGGAACCAAATGAAAGATCAATGTACCATTTGTAGGAATCGTGTTGGAACAATTCTCTCTCTATAGGACAATGTTGTAGGATTAATGTTGACTCTATTTTGTTCCTGGTAGGACAAATGTTTGTAGGACTGATGTTGATTCAATTTTCTCTTTGTAGGACAATGTTGTAGGACCAATGTTGACTCTATTTTTCTCTTGGTAGGATAATGTCGTAAGAATTTTTTTTAGAGATGTAGAAACTCAACAATCACACAATCAGTATATGGTTGTAGGACTAACTCAAAAAGAAATGATTAGTGTATGTTCAATAACTTTTTCAAGCTGCATGTTTTCACAAGGTCTATCACAACGGAAGCAGTATACAAGTAGTCTAATCTAAGGTCAAATTGGCTTCAATTGTAATGTTATAGGGCCATTTCTTGGATATTCCTCAACTCACACAATAAAATTTTTATGCAACTAGAACATGAGAGTCCTCTTGAAGGTGCAAGTGTTTTTTACTTCTCTAGGTATTGGTGTCGTGTAAATGAAGATCTCTTTCATAACACAATTTTCCTAGGAAACATATGACGCGAGTCTCAGAGGGAGATTCTTCCCTCCCCTAACACTATAATAAGATAATAATTTAGAGGTGAACTGAGTGGCCTCTAATTAATAGTGATGTAGGATCATCTTGGGGTCATGGTGATATTACATCATCTTGGATGAATTTCATTTTGGTCGGATGAAGTTCCTTTTTTTGGTAGTTTTTAGAGATTCTGTGTGCAAACAATTTGTAGAGATCTTTCACATGTGTGATGAGAATGGATTTGTTCCTTGTTATTTGTGGAGGATATGTCTATGATGTCACCTCGTTAGGTGGCATAGATAGTGAGATCTAGCATGTTCTTCATTGATTGGTTGTGTTCTTCATGTTACTGGTTTGGTTGTGTTCACCGACTGATTATTGAGGATTGCAGTGGGGTTTACAATAGATGGAATAAAAAAAAATGGATCTTGAGGTGGACCTATATCTATGGCTAGCTTGGTGGTTAGAGTGCTCCTAGTCAAATAATTAAATGTTGTAATTTATTTGGGATCTAGGCTGACCTGGTCTAATACGTTTGTCTTGGGATATGTAATATCTTGAATGCCAACCTACGGTGTCTACTATGTATAAATCTAGGGCTTGTGATTGTAAGATGGAGTATTATAGGAGAGTACTAAGATAATAGAGAGATGAGAGAGGATAGATCTGAGGTTTGACAAATTAGAATGAGGATTTGAGTTTGATTTCTTTATATTGGTCATAACTGGGAAGGCCTTATAACCTGACATGTTTCAAGCCAATTTGATGTTACCTGATGATAAAGCTATTGTTGTTTGGTCACATCTAGTTGTGTTTATTTTCTATTTTTGTTATGTTGAATCTTGCTACAAGTTTGGACATTTCCTTTGGGGAATTCTCTGGTCTTGACTGCATCAACTAGTATCAAAGCTAGTTTGATCTTGCGGTGGTGTAAATCTTGGTGTCTAAACTTGTGAAGATTTTGGGGCAATGTTTGTGAGGTGGAAAAGTGTATATCTTACTCGCATTAGCAAAGGAATTGCACAAGGTGGTCATAATGATTTTTTTATTGGAAGGTTGAGTTGTTGTGATGATATGAGTGAGTTATAGATCTTGGAGTGATAGATATTTTGTCCTGAGATTGTGAGTCTATGAAGGGCTTGTTGTAGGGTGATAGAAATTAGATCTGACCTATGCTTGATATGGATTCATGTGAGATGTATTGGAAAGATGATGTTACTAAATATGAACCTAGGAAGGAGGCTAACCCTTGAGACATCCTATTGCTGGTGAACAAATAACTAATACGAGGTAGTTGTACCTTGGGAGAGAAGGGAAGAAGCTGATGAGAAAGGTTAACCGATTGGTTGAAGATAGGGTGTTTAGATGACTTGAAAATAAGTTAGAGGAGATTATTGATGATGTGGAGTTACCTTTTTCTAAAGTTAATGTTGAGGATGTTTGCATTGATGATATTTTTAATAGGGTTTTCATTAGAGATGATAATCCTATTGTTGATGAGAAGTTGAAAACAAGGTTGCTCCTGTTGGAAGTTGTTACTTGTGTTGCAAAATTGCACATGATGGCTAAGGATATAGAGATGGTTGATGAAGATGGTGGACATCTTGAATTCCTTATTGCTGATAAGGTGATAGTGGAAGGTAATGAGTTTCATGAATTGTTTATAAAGGAGAATGTAGATCTAATGTATTGTGCTAAGGATATTGATCAATTTTTTTAAATTTTTTTTTTCTGTTAGTCGGTGTGTTGACTGGTTGGTTGTAATGTAGATGATTCATAGGTTTGAATTGAGGATCGAGTGTACTTTAGAAGAGTATCTTTCTTAGTGGGTAAAAATTCCCACAATGGGTATTCCCATAACTGGGCTTCAGCATTAAATATTGGTGTTACACATTATGAATGATTTGTGCTAATGATTTACAGATTGATATAGTTTATTTACTATGTCGGTAAATAGAGAACTGTGTAGTTACCGAGCTACTACTGAGTTAATCAAAGAAAATATTTTAAGGTATTTGTGATCATGATTACTGATTCACCCCCCTCTCCGCAATCCAATAATTTTATCTTATTTATTATTTACGCATTCTCTTATTTCATTTCCTCTTTTGAGATTAGGGAATTAACTGTTGTTAACATATTTTGTTGTGGTTGATATTGTGTTGTTATTGTAGGCCCACATATACAAAATTACCCTGATTACCTCTAAATAATTCTTCTCCCAATATTTCTCTCCTTCATTAGGACCTATTGGTGCAAGAAAATATTTTTAACACTTCTCTTAATGATTTCCCTATTTAGATGAAACATTAAGCAACTACATTGACTTTTCTCTTAATATGTACCTTCCATGTGAGAGAATATTGGTGAAAGACAATGATTTTTTGGTAGAAGAGGCTGATATGAATGAAAATTCCCTTAATGATGCTTCACATTATATTAATTCCACTAACCTTCCCTCCAAAAATGAGGTATTAACGAGTGTTGTTTATTCCTCTTCTAAAGTTCATTCTATTTATGAACATACTTTGGAAGAAGAGGATGATATCATTGATGTCCTCCCTTATAAAAATGAATCCTATTAGAACAAAGTACCTAATTGAGTTAATACTATTCATATTTTAAGTAGTGAAAATCCTAATAAACCATTGGTAGTTAAAGAAGGAACAAAAATCCCTTTCACTTTTGCAAAACAAATCACTCAAAGTTACAATATGGTTGCTCACATATACAACAATACTCTTATTTTACCTCATTCTTCACAAGATGTTGGTAATGTGTATGATCTTGTTGGGAAACTTCATGATTCTTTCACCAAAATCTCCCTTTGGGACTTAAAGACCTCACCTCTATATCATGGGATGATTCAAGAATATTTTTAAAATTTTGTTACATCATTTCCTACTAAGTAACATGAGGTAGAAATTTTTCTTGAACCAAAGACAAAAATTAAGTTCCACCAACATGATTTACCCTCTTTAGAAGTTCAAAACTAATGTCATCCCTTCATGATTATTGTCCTTATCAATGAAAATGTTATAAGATGTACTCTTGTTGATAATGGGTCATCCATTAATGTGTGTAGCATTGGCTTGTTACATGAAATAAAAGTGGAAACTTATCTTATTCAATGTAATTATACTCCTATTTCTGGTTTTTATAATGTTGATAAACCAACATTGGGAAATATCACTTTGCCTATTCAAATAGGAAATATAATTTTACCCATGTTTAACCATTCCATTCATAATACTCTCACATATAACCTTATTCTAAGTAGACCTTGGCTTAATTCTATGCCTACTATCCCTTCTAATCTTCATTCAAAAGCCAAATTTATTAACAAAAATGTCATGAATATTATAGAATTCAATGAAAAACCAAACATCCAATATTAATCTCCTCAAATTTCTTTAATTATATCTCCAATACAAACATCTCCTCCTAAAGAAGATGATTGGGGATCATTATATTTCACACCCACCTTTTGTAGCAAAAATAGAATCCTTGAATTTGAGACTCAAATTTCTTATTCAAACACATGTATGGATGTTTATTGTGTTGGAAATTTGTGAGATACATTGCATATATTTTCTGACATTGATGTTTTGTCATTGATGTCAATATATTCTCTTATTTTGGATAATGTTCTTGGTTTGTCCAGTAAAGTGTTTGGATTGGTTTGGCTACTATATTAAGTATCAAATGTTTTGTAGTTAAAGATATGTTGAGGGATGTATGTACTTGATATTATTCAAGTTTCATAGGTTTGAATTATAGTTTGAGTGATTTTCAGATGATTTATCAGAGGACTATTTTCTGGTTAATCAAGAAGTGACAATGTTGTAATTTTTGGATCAATATGGACTAGTTATGCAATATTTTTGGTTTTTAACCTGGTGGCGAGTTAAGGACATGGATGTGTATTCTCATCTCAAATGGTTCATGATTTGGATGCTAGTAAGTTATTTGTCTTGAGTGAAAAATGTTTTTGTTTGATGTTCCTGATGAGCAATGCAAAGGCAGATGTGAATTATGAGTCAGAGATGTTTATGTTTCTGATATGGTATTTCATATTTATTGATGATGTTTATATATTATTTTCTATTCATTTTTTTGGATTTCATCAGGTTATGTGATTGATTCAATGATTTTCCTATGGTGTGTTGATGTTTTTTCGTATTATTGGCCAACTTGGTGAGATATCATATTGTGAAGATTTGTGGTGTGGCTTATGGATCATAGTGTATTTGTAGATGGATATTTGGGTCCTACCCATGTCTTTTCAAACATGTCTTGGATCACATTATTATTTTCATTGTAATTGATTAAATATTTATGTTTTAGGAGTAAAGGTTGATGCCAACCTTATTCATGTTTCTAAGGTAATGGAAATGTATGTAAAGATGTAATCATTTGCAATTGAAATGAGAGCTAGTGGATGTACGCATGTGTATTTGAAGAAATAAGAGTAGAATCTATAATTGAGATATATATTTTTTGCACTTCATCAAAGCTATATTAGTACATCAAAGATTCTATCAGTTAGTTCATAAATAAGTGGATTGTTTTCCATAGTGGATTGTAGTCCATTTTGGGGTTATAACCCTTGTTGTAATCTCAAGGTTGTTTACCTATGTTGTATTTGAGAAGTGAGCTCTAGGAAGTGAGTCTCAATGCATGTGCATTCAACTATTATACCTTTAACAAGGTTTTTGTGCTAGTACATCATCTTGTGCATTTGATCCCCATTGTGGTTTTTTTATTAATTGGGTTTCCACACAAAAATCATGGTATTATGTGTTCATGTGCTTTTTGGTGTAGTACTTTAATGTTCATCATTTTTATTTAAGTTTTACGATTAAGTTTTGGGTGAAGTTTTGGAATTAATTGACACAACTGATTCACCTCCTCCTCTTAGTTGTATGTGCTACCTTGTTTCTAACAATTGGTATCAGAGCTAGATCCTCTTTTTGAAGCTTGATCACTTGAGGTTATTGTTGAGGTTTTAAAATGTCACCCTAACTTAGGCATTAGGGCTCACTGACATTTCATATTAACAATGGAAACCTTCTCGAGTTGTAGGTGGACTCTGATTGAGAAGGAATCTCTAGATTCTGGGCCAGTTCCTATTTGATTTGGAAGATCACCTCCTTATTGAAAGTTGTTAGGAAAAGGGAAAGAGATAACTTGAAACTAAAATGAAATGGGGTGATACACCAAAACTTTCTTTAGATTTATCAGGATCTTCAAACCGGCATTCACAATTACAAGCATTGAGATTCACATTTATCACTCACTATTCAACATATAGGCTAACTAGAATCCACTATTAGGGTACACACCATAAACAATGAAAATATGACAACAAACATACATACCCTACAAAAAGGTTTGGTATTTTTCAATCTAGAGGAGGAATTGGAAAATAACTCACCTCTCCTTTGTGGCAAAATAAATAAACACTTAACACAGAATGAAGAAAAGGACTCAATTCAATACTTAGAAATCGATGTAATTGTGAAACCTACTTTATTATCCTTCCAATCTCTAAAAATGATTATATAAATGTAAAAAAGGAGATTGAGGAATGAAAATATTCACTCAGCATTCTTTTCCATGATTTTGAACCCCTACAACTAAATCTCTCCCTTAGATATGTAGCCTCCTCAGACTGAATTTGAAAATCCAGGCCCCCCCTAAAATCCCTCCAAGAAATGCTCCAAATGGCTACAAAATAGCCTCCAACATTGGCCCCAAATCAAGCCCTAATATTAAGCCTACAAATAAGCCACTAAACCCCCAAATCAATCTCTAATGTTGGTAACTTAAAATGAAATCTTTAAAAGATATTACCAACATATAATACAATCCAATTGAAGCCTAATTTAAATAACCATTCCCAAATAACTTAGACTTAAATCTAAAGAAAAACCTAAGTCTAAAGCTATGATGATTACATCACCACAAGGTTAAGAAGACCAATCTCATAATTCAATCCACAAATTCTGAATACATCTACTGGCATGGGCATAGGTGGCATTTGTCACTTTTTGAAACACTGCTGGAAGTGACTGCAACATTCAATGGTATTTAATATCTCTGTCATGGACTTGAAATTTTATCAAACTTGGTATTTGTCTTGGTCTTCGCACTTCACTTGATCTTTGTGATGCATTTGAGAATGGGGAAAAAATAATGAACAAACCCTAAGCTTGGCATCCATCCTGTGAGAAATTAGGACTAACCTTCCCTTCTACTCTCTATTTTTCTCCTTCATCTCTGGTTGTGGTTTAATGGCACACGAGCTTTATTTGGTAGTTGGCTTTGAGGCTAGAACCTTGAGCTGTAACTGGGAGTTCATGGGGTATTGAACTTGGCTTTCAAAGAGTGGCACATAGCTCGATCTCAAGCTTCTACTAGTAGCTATTTATCTTTGCTTCTTATTGAGCTCCATATCTATGAACTGTGACTTAGGTTTAACTGAAGAGCTCAGCCTGGATTGGAAGTTTGTAATTGTTGTGGTGACTGATTGCTTTTATTTTGGCTTGTGATTCTTCTTCAAGGCTGGAACTCAACTATGAACTATTGAGCTCATGGGCTTATGTTACTGGTTGCTTGGAACTTGGCCTGTGATTGGCAATTCATAGGCTATAGTGTTGAGGCTTGGATTTTGACTCGAATTTAGAGATCTGGAAGCATGACTTTAACACTTGTTTTTTTTTTGCGACTGGAAGTATCACTTAGGTTATGAACTTGAAGCACAGGCTAGAACTATTGAAGCTTGCACATGGGTTTTATTGATTGATGCATCTCAAGATAAGTATATCTTCCCTCCTCCTTTGCTTGTGTAAATTTAGGGCTTTTCCCTTTATTGCTTGCAATAGTAAACTAATAGCTATTTTTTTAAAATCCAGTCACGAACCATTGCTTGTCATCTATTTTTTGCATTGTCCTCTCTTGCATTTCAAATGTTGGAGGTTTTATGAACTTGTGCTTGGCTTCATTGCATTGATTCTTTATTTATCAATCTCTAGCTTGGTTCCTTATTGTGGCTTGAACACCTATAATTGTTATTTGATACTTTGCATACTTTTCAAAATAATTTCCAACTCGGTCTTAACGTACCCAACTATCTTCAATTATCAGCTTTGATTTGGATTTAACTGTCAATTAGCTTATATATTTACCACTGTATGGTTCGAATGCTAGAATTGTTCATCATGAGCTCCTTGTTTTTCACTAGTCAATACACCTCCAGCTTGGCATTTGTAAACATTTCTAGCTTGACATACTCGGTTTCCTTTCTTGTGATGTTCATTATTGTACAGTGACCATGTATGTGCCTTGTCACTAAGCTGCGTGGTCTGTACTATTGAGCTAAGTCATCTTAGCAATGCTTGCTGCTATGACCAGAATATGTTTAAACTTGAATACTAGATGTTGTCTGGCTGAAAAGTATCATGGCTAAAAAATGTGCTTGACTGGTCTTTTACTATGCTATAGCTTTTAACAGAGACAAGTGCAATCAAATTGATTTTTCTTTTCAAAATGTGAAATACAAAATAGTTTGAATGTTTTATTAATGGGGTTCGAGCATGGGATCATGACATCCATTAACAAAACATTGTAACATGAATCTGAAAATAAATGCAATTTCTTTGTCTGCATTTGAATAACACTTTTAACAATTTGTCATCAGCGTTGTGAACACCATACTACATTTTTTTCCTCTTTGGTTGCATACACACAAGTTGTAACAAAGCATACTTATTGATAAAAATCAAGCTCCATGAACATGATACTTTGTGCTGCATTATCTCTGTCTGCATATGAATAAATAGACATCTTTTGATAACATTGCATCTCCTTTGACTCTTGACTGTGATGATGAATACACAGTTCATTGGAGTAATGTTTTTACTCTGTTTACTCTGACAAGCTTTAAAAACAACATCAAATCAAACACATTATGTTAGTGAACATGACCAAATGGTCAAATTTGTGCAATAATTGGTCAATTGGTATGTTCACTAACCTAATGCTATCCTGTTGTCCTGAAAAATGTTTCTCATCTATAAACACTAAGTCCCTTTGACTCAAATATCTAGTTTATAAATAAAACATGCATAATGATGGCCATTAATAGTAAAAGGTTTCATAAAATTATGTCCCTTTAATACTACTTTTCAGTTTATGTGTATGCACATTTTCTTATTGCATTGGATACTAGATAGATATATGAAACTCTGAAAGATTTTGATTGTTGTATGATGATTTGATCTTATGCATTGCTTAGATCCAATTAGATCTAACATGTTTTTTTACCATGATGCAGTACAAACTCTAAAGACCTAGGACCAAACACATGTAGACTCAGATAGAGGACCGGAGGACTTGGACCAGACAGACAACCAACTCTTGATATGTAGATGACTCCTCAAGGAAATGCAAAGGACCTTACTCATACCTCTATCACATCTTTCTATTCCACCCTTTGTACTCTGTTTATTGACATGAAATATGAAATATGAAGGAACATTTGTATATTAAATTTAGTTTGAATAATTATCAATTATGAATTTGAAAATTTGAAATGTGATCAATACTTAGAGTACAATAAAAATTGGTATGAATGTAATAAAAAAATGTTAATATACATCACCTAAATAATAGTGTTAAACATAAGTACCTTTATGCAACCCTTCCCTATTTGTGTTCATCATTCTGCATGTAGAAAAATAAGGTAACAATTATCTAGGATGGTAGCCTTTAAGAAGGATATTCCAAGCTTTGATGGAACCAACTATGCTATATGGAAGGGAAGAATGACTACACATTTGAGATGAATCAAAGAAGACTATTGGGAAGTTACAAAGAAATATTATAAGCCTCCTTTAGATCTATCTACTGCTACCCTTTATGAAAAGAAGGAATTTGAATGTAACATAAGATCAAAAGAAGCACTGTTGAGTGCCTTATCAGATGCAGAATATAAAAGTTTCATGGAAGCAGGTAAGTGTTGGATTATGGAGAGGGGGGGTGAATTAGTAATTCTTGATTCTCTGTACCTTAAATATTTCTTTGATCAAACTCGGTGTCAACTTAGCCAGACACACTTCAACATTAACCGACAATAGTAAGTTAACTTTATCATTCAACAATAACAATCACAATAATCATTCAACATATATAGCACTAGTATTTAACATGGAAACCCAACTTGGGAAAAACCACTGTGGGAATTTTCACCCACTAAAGAAATACTCTTCTGAAGTATGCTCGATTAAAAGCCAATCTGGTTAAAGATTACAATACACATTGTTAAATGTGACCCTGTTAGGGGATTTTCCTCATATATGTTAGGATCTTCACCCTGTTAGGAGTGCCTTGGTTAAATGTCTTCAAACACTCTTCTAGAATGTTACCTCTTACACGGATTTTACAATAAGACTGTTAAGTCCATTCAGTTAAGAGATTTTTATGTTATAAATGTTAATAAGAAATAGTAAATAAATTGACCTATAAATATGCAACTATATTGTGCATAATCATATCCTTTGTGTGGTCTTTGTCTTCACTTCAATCCTTCACTTTCCACTGGATTTAACACTTCATCAAATTCAACTTTTTGACTCAAAATTCAACCTTTTCCTTCTTCACTGCATCAGTTGGTGACTCAACAACCCTTCAACTTGCCAACTTTTTGTCCACATAATTTCATCCTTTATATAGACTTTGTTTTTCCACTTAGTCTCCTTTATCACATTTTATTTTGATTAATTTCAACAGTCTGATCAACTTCACAAACTATTTCAATGAATTTAGATCTCGGTTAAATGTTTTATCATCACCTCGAGACTTGAAATTTCTTGGAACTTGTACCTTCTCTTTTTGCCACTTAAATTTGTACCATAGATAATCTCCTTGAATTTTATTGATCATAGATATCTTCAACTAACTCTTCCTCATCATTAGAATCTTCCAACTCATCATTAAATTCATTCTGATCCTTGTATTTAATTTATGTTCCTTTCTTGGTAACTAACTTATTTTTCTTCAATTAAATTTCGGTTAACTACACTCAATAAATAAAAAAAAATTTCTTGGTGTCTTGACTTCCTTTCTCTTTACCAAAAATTACTTTCCTTTTACCAAATGACATTTTCTGTTCGGTAACCAAACTATTTTTCTTATCAACGTGACTAATCTTCTTTATTGACTTCATATAATTAAATATTTGGTAGAAAAAAATTATATCAACATAACCTTAAAATTTTTTGATCTATATTATCTACTTAATTAAGTTCTTCATATTCTCAACATTCCACTTCTTTAACTCATTTGAACTTATATCATACTCCGAATGATATGGCAACTCAATATAAATCAGAAATCAATTGCTCGACATCAATAACAAGATAATAAATGATCTAATCTTTCTACTATCTTGTATACCTCTGATCTTAGTCAGTCTTCATCATCATCACCATCAGTTCTAGTAACATTAAGTATGAAGGGAAGATACCTTTGAAATGTTTTTCATGCAATAAGATTGGTCATTTTTCTTCAAGATGTCTAGAGAGAGTACCGAAGTATAAGCCTAGAAAGTTTCAGCCTAGGTATCATAAGAAATGTTATTTAGCTACTATTGAAGGTGTAATTGATGATGAATCTAAGTAGAGTGAAGATGAGATTGTGTTAATTTCTATTAGAGATGAAAAACCTACTTTCTTTAATGAGGAAAAGGCCCTAGTTGCACATGTTGAAATAAAAGATGAATGGGTAATAGATAATGGTTGGTCACATTATATGACTAGAGATAAGAATAAATTTGTGTAATTGGAAAAGTATGATGGTGGTGTTGTTAGATTTGGTGACAATACTCCTTGTTTCATCAAAGGAAGAGGTTAGATTACACTTGATGGAAAAAATAATACTGATGATGTTATGTATGTTGAGGGTTTGAAGCATAATCTTTTGAGTGTTGGACAAATTTTTGATGAAGGTTACAACTTATAATTCAAGGATGGAAAGTGCATAGTCTTGGAAAGCTCCAAAAATGAAATTGCATCAAGTACCAAGACCATAGGTAATATTTTTCATTTTAATAGAACAAAGAATAGATGTTGGATTGTTAAAATTGATGATAATTGGTTGTGGTATCAAAGGTTTTATGATGTAAACTTTGATAATATTGTGAAGATAAGTACTGAAAATGTTGTGAGAGATTTTCCTAGATTTTTGAATCTCGCTAATGTAATGTGTAAGGAATTTCAGTAGGGTAAGATAACTAAATCTACTTTTAAAAGAAAGACATATTCTTCAAGTGGATTTTTATATTCATTGCATATATATTTATGTGGTCCTAATAGGACTACGAGCTATATTATGGAGATAAATATTTCATACTGTTCATTGATGATTGTTCAAGGATGATGCAAATTACATTTCTAAAGGAGAAATATGAAGCTTTTGATAAATTAAAGATCTTTAGAGCTATGGTTGAGACTGAGACCAGTTTGAGGATGAAATGTATGAGATCAGACAAAGGGTGAGAATTTACTTAAGGAGAATTTATTTTAGGAGTATTTAATGCATACTATGAGGAGCATGGAATAAAGACATAGATGTTAGCTCCATGTACCCCACAACAGAATGAAAATTCAGAGAAAAGGAATAGATCTATTCTTGACATTGGAAGGACCATGATGATATAAGGAAATGTACCATAAATCTACTAGAGAGAAGTGGTGAGTACTGCAGTCTATACATTGAATTGAGTTTTTATAAAGCAAAGAACTCGTAAGACACCCTATGAAATTTGGCATGGTCATGTCCCTACAGTGAAGTACTTTAGAATTTTTGGAATCAAATCTTATATCAAGAGAGATGAAGACTTTGGTAAATTTGATCCTATATGTGATGAGGGTATCTTTCTTGGTTATTATACAAAGAGAAAAGCATATAAATGTTTTAATAATTGATTGAAAAAGATAGTTGTATTTGTTAATGTGAAAGTTGATGAAATTTATAAGAAACAAGCTAGATCATGCAGTTATGAATCAAATGAAGAAGAGGAAAGTCATATTTTGAAAATGAAAATTTAAAATTAGAATCAGAGTGGATCGGTAGAATAGGATAAGGAAGTTGAAAATGAGGAATAAGTGGGAACACAAGAGTCTGCTACAAAAGAAAATCTAAAGACTCGAAGGTATGCAAACATGAATCATTCTGAAAATCAGATTATTGGTGATTGGAATCAAGATTTTTTGACTAGAAGTAGACATGCTATAAATAGAGAAGAAATTTTCTTGATCTTTAAATTTGAACCTAAGGATGTTGATGAAGAATGCAAATATGAAATTTGGGTTAAGACAATGGAAGAAGTGTTTGAATAGATTGAAAAGAACAAGACATAGATTTTGGTTCCCCAACCTAAAGATAAGAATGCGATTAGAACTAAGTGGGTATTTAGGAAAAAGCTAAATGAAGATGGTGAAGTGGTAAGAAATAAGGCTAGACTTGTTTGCAAAGGATATTCATAGATGGAAGGTATTGATTTTGAGGAGACCTTTTCCCCTATTGCTAGAATTAAAGCAATTAGAATTTCTCTTGCATATGCCACTTACCAAGATTTCAAGGTATATTACATGGATGTTAAGTTTGCATTCCTAAATGGAGAAATGAAAGAGGAAGTATATGTTGAGAAGCCTAACGGTTTTCATTTGACTGATCAATGTGATATGGTTTTCTAATTGAAGAAAGCATTGTATGGATTAAAAAATCACAAAGAGCCTAGTATGAAAGGTTAGACAAATATTTGTTGAGTCTTGGTTTTAGTAAAAGTACTGCTGATAGTAACTTGTATTTAAAAATGGATCATGATAATATCTTGAATGTTGAACTATTTGTGGATGATATCATTTTTTATGGAAATGATAGGTTGAGAAAGGAATTTTTTGATGAGATGCAAAAATAATTTGAAATGTATATGATAGGAGAGATAAAGTTCTTTATTGGTTTACAAATTACTTAATCTGAAAAATGAATTTTCATATCATAGTCTAAGTACGTCAAAGTCCTATTAAAGAAATCTGGTATGGACAACTCTAAATCAGTTGGTACCCCTATGGTTACTGGTTGTAATTTGGCAAAGATGATGATTCATCTAATACTAATTAGATAAGGTACATATAAATAATTTGTGGACTATTATACTTGAGCTGATATAACAAATGCTATTTTTATTGTTGCAAGATTTCAATTAGAACTGAAGGAATCACATGTTGTTGTTGTTAAGAGGATATTCAAATATTTAAAAGGAATAATTAGCTATGGCATATGGTATGGAAAGGTTAATGATTTTACACTGAGTTCTTTTAATAATGTGGATTGGGTAGGTAATGTGGATGATAGAAAAAGTACAAGTGGAGGAGCATTCTTCTCAGGAAAAGGTTAGTTTCTTGGTCCAATAAATAAAAAATTCATATATCACAATATTGTTGGAAAAGAGAGACTAATACACATTGATTGCACATTTTCATTTATGAAAACTATACTCATTTCATATGGTCTCCCAACATATTTTGTTTATACCAAAGGAAACCATGAAAATTGACTTAGTATGGATGGACATGCAATAATATACATGTTTGACAATATGATCAGTATGAAGATGCTTGATTGAATTATGAGAAAAAAAGTAAATAGAAGGTTATTTGGAGTATATTATTTGATAATATATGTTCATAGAAGTTGATGATATATTTTGATTGAGTTTTAATGTTCTGCGTATTGGGTTGGTAGACAAGTGTAGAAGATAGAGTCAGTCAGCGGATGGATCGATCAACCATCCAACTAGATCGATGATCTGATTAGTTTGATCATATATTTTGGTAGAGATGACATCCTACATGTTATCTACAAATTTCCAGAGGTTTGCATGGAGATTTGTTCAGTGTTTTAGTCAAGGTTGCACACGTTACACACTTTACTATTGGAGCCGATAATGGACCTATTATATTTTGATGATAGGTATATATTTTTGAGTTTTTGTGTTGATTATGATGATGATGATGATGTGATGGGTAGAGGACATTATGTGAAGATCAATGATGTTATGGACCTAATTGTAGAGGTTAGGTTGATGTATATTTTATGTACTTGAATGGAACTGTAATGGCATATATGATTCTATTTCTCAGTTCAACATTTTGGATTGTAGTCCAATACATTCTGTAAGTAGTGAGATTTCTTAAGAGTCATATCCCTCTTTTGTAATTGAGAAGAGTGCTCTAGGTAGTGTGCCTAAATGTTGTTGCATTCCCATTTTTTAATATTGCCCTTAACTGGGTTAACTATATTTTTGTAGAGATATTTGTGGGTTCCATCCCTGTCGTAGTTTTCCCCTTAATCAAACTTTCATGCAAAAATCATGGTGTCATGAGTTTGTGGATGGTTTATTTGTTTAATATATGTTTACTTTTGATTGTGGTTAGCTTATGGTTGTGCAATCAGTTTAATTAAGTTAAAAATAATCAAACATTGATTCACCCCCCTCTCAATGTTACTCAATACCAATAATTGGTATCAAATCCTAGTCCCTCAAAAGAAGTCTAACAAGTTGAGGAAGGTACCTATGGGCTATTGAAAAGTTTCTAGCAGTATTTAGAAGCATATGTTGATTGCACTTGAAGATTTTGATAAACCAAATGTTGAGAATATTGAACTAAAAGAAAAACTCAAGGAGGCTAAAATATTTATAGAATGTTTTAAGGAACAACTAAACAAATACATAGAAAAGAGGAAATATATTATTGAGAATTGCAACTAAAAGGAATCACTGATAATTCACAAGCCTTGAAAGATAAATAAGATGAATATGCACAACTTGCTAAAGATAAAGATAAAGATAACCTGAAGCATGAAATGGAAGCCATGGTGATAAAGATGAATAAGGAAGTTGAGACAATGAAGAATCTTGAGTTATCCTTGAAAGATAAATCTAAGGAATGTCACAAATTGAATTGAGAAATAGGTTAATTGTAGCTTGATCTTGAAGATTCTAGGTATAATGAGCAAGATCTTGAAAGAGTTAATGAAGTTATGTGAAGAGAAATTGTAGAAGCTAATGAACTCAAAGAGAAACTCAAATTTGATTTAGTGAAGCTTGATAAGTAGATCGAGAGACAAAGAGAAGTAGGAGATAAACATGTATTAGTTTTTGAGAAAGGAGAAAGTTCTAGACCAGGAGGACAAACCAATTCATCATAAAACTAGACAAAAAAACTAAAGGAGAAAACTATGAGGTAAACAAATTTCAATGGAAGATGCTTTGCATGCAACAAAGTTGGTCATAGAGAAAAGGAGTGAAAAAGCAGATCCAATGCTATATCCTTTTCAGGTTATTGTTACACTTGCAATAAATATTGGCATAAATCAAGTGAGTGTAGAACTAAAATAAGGCAAGGAAATGTTACCTGTTACAAATGAAACAACTTTAGACACTTGGTGGGGGAATGTAGATTAAATAAAAAAATCAAAGGTATGGAAAACTAAATGTGATGTGTTTCAATTGCAAAAATTTTGGTCACATTACTAGGAATTGTAGATAAAATAAATATAGAGGTTGGGCAGAAAAAATAAATGATAAGGACATGATAAGAGAAATAAATTTTTTGATGTTGAAGAGGTTAAGAAGGAAATGAAGAAAACATGGATAGGAAAAGAGAAGATTGATTCTATAGTACAGATCACACTAGTTTCTAGTGTGGATAATTCTTCAATAAATTAATTAGGTCTAGGACCTAAGGGGGATTTCTTTGTAAAAAATCTTACCTAACCCCTAATTTGGAAGGATTAGAGGAAGAAATCTACTTAGACAGTTGAGGAATAGAATCTGGATCCCATTGATACCTTATTTGATAAATTTTATCATGACCTTAAGGATCACATGGAAAAAAAAAATTCACAAGTTGTGAGGAGCTTTATGAGCTAGGATTTTGCTGCATTTATTGAGAATTGATTTCTGGAGTATGCAAAAGAATATAAAGGGTTTCTAAGACATCATTTTGCACCATGTTATCTTGTGAATGAGCTTGTAGAGAGACTAAAAGAGATTTGAGCACAAATCATGAATCATTTTCAAAGGATTGAACTTGCAAATCCTATTGTCGATGCAAAAGGTATTTACCATTTTGAAGCTTGTTAAATATTTTCTAAAATCATGGATACACCTATGGTAGTAGATGTGAAGGAAAGACCCCATTCTATTTTCAAGAAACATCCTTACAAGTCTATAGAAGATGATCCCAAGGGTGCATTTTCAAAAGTTCCATACAGAGTTCCACATGTTAAAGATATTAGCATATACATTCATTTTCACATTGAAGAGTTAGGAGTGAATGCAACTCATCAAGCATATGAGTCACTATGTGAATGAGGAAAATTGAAGGAAGAATTTAAATCATTACAAACCATGAAAATCTAAAAGCTTATGGAGTTCATTACTTTTGATGAACTAGAGTGGACACAGATTATTTTGAGTAGAATACATGATCATTTTCTTTGGTTAGATAGATCCTACATGATTACTAAGGAGGTTTTGGAAGCTATAATCAGATTATGTGCTAATAGTGAAGTTTTGGCCCTAAAGTCAAATCAACAAAACCTAGTGAAAAATTTGACTAGATTGAAGTGGAATAAAAGAGCAATGACAGTTGATGATATCAAGTAGATAGATGTTAAATTTTCATATATGGTGTTTGAATACAAGGTTTACCATTAAAGTAGGGAAAATTCCATTTCCAACACTATCATCTACATAGCTTACCAAATGGTGAATGAAGGAATTGAGTATGATATGTGTGAATCCCTAAGAGTGTAACTTATGCAGAACCTAGAAAAGATTAAGAAGGAAAAAAAGTAGATCTTCAAGTATGGTTTTCTAGTGATTTACATATTTTTCTACTTTATGAACCACTTTTCAGTGTTCAATGACATAACATGGAGAAAGGATATACTTGTTAAAAAGTAGATCACTAATTACTATCTAATGCTTGATCAAACATCTAAGAGAAGAGAACTTTGGGGATACTTTTAAGACATTTTAGAAACAAATACAATTGAGATGGAGGACTTGGAGATAGTTGGTTGAAAAGTATGAAGATACTATTTGCTTTATGGTTGAGATTGATGAATGCGAGATGGAAGTAGGGGAGCCAAGAAATTCTTGGATCTTACTGATGGGATATGAGGGTGACAATGTAATTGTGAAATAGCACGTGGAAGATATTTTGAAGAAACTAGTTGTCCCAAATGAAAAGAAGTTAGGTACCTATAAAGAAAAATCCTTGAGGTACATCTTGTAGTGAATAAGCTAGCTATGAAGAGGAGAGTTAGAAGAGAAGTTGAAATTGTGGGAGAAAGAATGGGTTTTACCAAGCACCAGACAAAAGAATCTAGGAAAAAGTTCAAAGATGGGAAGAATAAAGAAAGAAAATCCTATTCATGCAGAGGATGATAGTGATGGACCCCCTCCCTAAATTCAATTCAAGAATAGATTTACTTGGAGTTCTGTGAAGGCATATGAGGAAGAGACATCAAAGAAGAAAATGACACCTAAACCATCTACACCAAAAGTCACCCCACCAAAGACATCAAAATTGAGAAAAGTTTATGAATCATCAAGAAAGGGAGTCAAGCCTAGAAGGAATAGAGAAAAAGAAGAAGAAAGAGATAAATCCACATAATTAGATGATTTGAAGATGAAGTTGAGGAATGAAGGAACTAAAGTATCCAAAGTGGTGATCCAAAAAGTACCTAAAGAAGTTTCAATTGGTAAGCCACCATTCTCTAAAGTATTAAATAAATTATTTAAGTATGACATATTAGTTTGAGTAAAGAAGTATTATCATAAGTATGATGAAGAAGAAAAAATAAAATTAGAAGAAATAATAAGATATTTGAATAGATTCAATAGAGAACTTTTTGAGATCAAAGAAGAAATCCTTGATGATCTATTTGCAAAAATTGAGGAAAGGAGACTGATTGCATTAGAGGAAGATAAGAAAACTAGAGAAAGAGTAATGAACAAGCTATGTCTAGTTATTACAACCAAAGATCATAAGAAACTCCTTGAGGAAGCAAAAAAACAACTCTTGAAAAAAGCAAGAATAAACTTGATCATGAGTGGTAAAATTGATGAAGTTGTTGAGGAAACAGAGGAAGTGATGAGTACAATAATCTTAGAGAATAAACATGAATGTATTGCATAGAAGGAGAACAAAAAAGAAACTCAATAATCTACAATGCATATAGTTTTTTACTCCATAGCTACAAAACTTGATTTCTTTATTAATGGTGTACCCATATCACTCTCTACAGGTTGGGATGATGAAGAAGATATTCTTAGTGTATGGAACTACAAATATACAATGAAAAATGATGAATATAAGGAGTTCATGGGAGAAGAATATGATAATACTGATGATAGACCTATTAATCCCAATCATGGACAACCTCAGGTAGAATTAACTCATATAGATGATCAGAAAGAAGATGAAGCCATAACTGAACAAGACCTTGTGCATGAGAAGACTCTTGAGAAGGATTAGGAAGTAAAGGTTGAATAATTTGAGGAGGAAAGAGACACTGCAAAGGCTATTAGAATTAATCTTTCCTTGGTGAATATATGTAATTAAAGGATAAACCAAGGTATCCTATATTGTATTTGTCCTCTAGTCCAAGTAGGAGGACATGTCACATTTTTGTAATTCCTTTAATAAGGAAATTAGATATTCCTCCTTAAGAGGAATCTCACATTTGTCACATGCACAATATGAATGTGGCATTCATTTGAGATGAGAGTTACATGAAAACTCCTCCACTCATCTCTACTTAAGAGATGCCTCTCACACACTTGCTTGAATAATCTTCTATATTCTCTCATTCTTCTCTCCATATTGTAATGAGCTTTGAGATATATTTCTTTCTTCTTCTTTAGGCTTTGAGCCTCATTCATAATTCACAAGGGGTTTTCTTTTCTTTCCCCTTTCAAAATCTTTGAGTTCTTGTTGTTCTTGGAGCACTTTGGTGATCTTTTGGCTTGGATCTTTGAAGCATTTCTTCTCTCTCTCTCTTGGTGATCTTGGTAATTTATTTTCATGCACTCACACTTGGGTTCTTTCATTTTATCTACTTCTTCTTTATAATTTCTAACATGGTATCAGAGCTGGTTTAACCCTTGTTTGTTGAGTGTTGCATGTAGGGAAATTTGGAGGATATTTTGGTTGTGAAGGAGAAAGCTCTTTTTTGTTATCTAACTTTTTTTGCAGGTTTTCCTTCATTATTTGTTTGCAATCTAACATTTTAGTTTTTTTTCTCTTAGATCTTAGATTTGGATGGCTTATTGCCAGAGCTAAGTCCATTTATTCTTATTTTCAAGTTTTCTTTAAATTATTTTCTAATGTTTCTTGCAGGATTTTTATTCATTTTTTTTCTCTAATCATTTTGTGTAGGATCTGAAATTATTGCTCATATCTAATGTTTTTTTTGTAGTTTGTATTACATTATCTCTATATTTGTTTCTCTATTATTATCCCTGTAGGCATATTCACTAGTGTTTATATCATTGTTGAAGATTTCATTGTAATCTGATTTTAATCTCTCTGTGTTTTCATTTAAATCTAACTGGGTTGTTTAGCAAATCTATCTCCATTTACTTCTATTGATCTATATTATAATTTTTTTTTATTCATCGCCTTCAGTATATTGTTTTTACTTTGTAACTTTACTATTTTTAATTTGTAACTTTACATTTTTTTTATATAGATTCATTGTTTCTTTCCTTGCTGATAGAGAACAAGTGAAATTTGTTTGTAAAGAATATTGTACAAGAACCTAAGCTCTTTGGAATGAATTGTCACCACTGGTATCATATTTTCCTCATTAACATTTGTTGCTTTTAACGTTTCCTTTGCTACTAATGTGCTCACTGCTATTAACATTTTTTTCTACTAGCACACCTTGGCATGAGTCGTTTTCCATTTTGATTTCTCTTGCCAACCTATCTTCCATTGAAGATTTTCTTTTTCCTTTTCAATCCTACTCTCTGTTCTAGTAGCCATAATAACGAGTACATCTCTTCCTTTTAGTATCTCTTGCATGATTTTTTTTTGATAAGGTTGAAACAAGGAGTATCCAAAATATTTCTTGAGGGACAACTCCATTTGTCCTGAAAATTTACTTTTTGTCTAGACATTGCCATGTTCATCTCTTGACTGGTTACGAAGAATAGTGGCGCCACTTCCTACCTTTTCATATGCCAATTTTGATAAATATTGGAACTATTTCCATTTATAGATTATTTTTCTGTGCTTAACCAGTTGCCAGGCCCACAAAATATGCAGTGTTTCTTGGTTTACATTTATCGGTATTGGATAAAGTGTTTGCTTTCTATAACTCTATTCGCTTCTTTAGAACAAGATCCTTCATCTTGCTTCCTTTCAGCTCCTCCAACCGTACAACCTCTACTTCAACCTTCTCTTGTGTTCACCTCCTCCCTTGTGTTCAATCACCATTTGAGATAGCTTTTCTTGGAAGGGACGTTAGACATAAATGAAGTAATCACATTTTCCCTTACTTGACACCTCTTTGGCCTTCGAGTCCTTCCCCATCTCAGACTTCAAGAATATTGCTGTTCTCAGAGTCCAGTATAAGTAAATCACCATCTAGAGAAACTTGCATGGAATAGGGTTCGATTCCGTGCTTGTAACGTTCTGCTAAAAAAATATCATTAGTTTTGTTTACTATTGCGGTTCTTTGGCAGATTTGAGCCATGTGGGTTAGAATTTTGACACCAAAACTCGTATCTTTAGATTGTTGGCAGTTTTTTTTTTCATTATTGGCATTCTATTATCATTATCTTGCTATTTTTAAAAGTTAGTTTGATATTAATTTAATTCAAAATATTTTATTTTACCATATTAATTTGGTTATTATTGTAATCACTCCATATATTTTCTTTATTGATTAGTTTATTTATTTTATTCATCATCATTTCATTAATTTAAATTAAAAAAAATTGTTTACAAATTTCAATTTATCTAAAAATTATTAATTAGTTTAAAATTTACGTTTAATAGTTTATAACTTCATTTCATATCTCACTTTTTTATTTATTCTAATCTAAGTTGGTGTTTTCTTGGTTAAATTCATGAATTATTATAATTTCATCATTTTCTTTATTAAAAAAAATTTAAAAAACATTTAATAAAATTTTAAAATTTTTTTTATAAATCTCAATCTGTTCAATTCATAATTGTAATTTTATTATCATTATCTTGCTATTTTAATCATGTCTAATCTAATTCTAGAAATTAAACTAACTAGCTCTAACTATCATCAATGGAAGACACATGTTTCTTTCCTCTTCTGTTTTAAATATTTGCTTGAAGTTGCCACAAATGCGACTCTTGAACCGGCTGCCTCTGTTGCTCAAACTACCAAAGATGCTTGGCAAGTTAAGAACTATGAAGCACTCGGTCTAATTAGACTCTCCATTAGTCCTGATCTTTATGTCTTGATTGGACATTGCTCCAAAGCTCACGTAGCATGGGACATCTTGAAGCAAACCTACGACAGCTCCTCCAAATCACGTAAGATTAAACTCCAAGACAACTTGCAAGACCTAAGGTATACAAATTTTAAATCTGTGGATGAATTTTTACTCAAGTTTGATGTTATTAGAACTCAATTAAATGGTTTAAATGTTACTCTTACAGATATTAGATTAATTACTATAATTCTTAAGAAATGTCTCCCTAAAGAGTTTCAGCAATTTATCACTAACATCCACTCTTAGCTTGCTATTTCTAGTTTAGCTCCTCTTTTAACTTATCCTATTTTAAAAAACTTGTTACGTCAAGAGGAGGCTAAATTGTTGCAATTTGGTACTATTAAATCTATTGAACATGCTTTTGTATCTAAAAATCAATCCAAATAATAACTCACATACTAATCATCATAACAATAATTATTCCAATAACAACAATAATTATCGTAACAATAATCATCATAATAATGGTTATTCAAATAATCATAATAATGGTTATCATAACAATTATAATAGACCCCATTGTAATTATTGTGGGAAATTTGGTCATGTGATCAATAATTATTTTAAGAAACTTATGTTAGGAATAGTCCCAAGAGATAATTGAGAGGGGGGGGGGGGGGGTGAATCAGTTATCTACAAGATTCAATTCTTTATCCAATTAAGTAAAGAAGAACATTAAGCATAAACACAATATAAGAACACTTAACACAACACCACAATTTTGGTTATGGGGAAACCCAAATAGGTAAAAACCTTGGTGGGAATGAGCACCCACTATAAACTGTACTAGAGTATTATGATCCCTGTTAGAAGATCTTACAACCCTGTTAGGAGTTGATGTTTACAATGCATTAAGTATAGTGACCTGGTTAAGGGTCAGACCCTGTTAGGAGTCTTTTACAATTAACCCTGTTAGGGGTGAGGACACACTGTCCAAGAGCACACTACTCAAAGGGGTGAAGGATACAACCTTCTATTTAACAAATACACACTATATATGGATCTTGGTGAACTGCGTGTAGACCTGTTGTCTTGATTAGTTCTAATGAATATAATATACTCTTTACTTTGTCACATAGACCTTCTACTAATGGCTCAACACTTCACACCTTCTGCTATGCTCTTATCTTTCAACTATCTGCTATACTTAGCAATCACAAATGACTGCCTATAAATATATTTCCTCTAAATGATATAATCAAGTCAGCCTATTAGAACCATCTTGAAATCATATTAGAGAAATTAGGACACAACTCAAATTAGGACCGCCCAACTCAATATGAGTAGACGCGTCGCTTCACACTGTCAGCTCCACCAAATTAACTGATACTTTCTTCTCATGTTGAATTATGTCATGCAATCTTAATCAATCATTCTTAACTCTTCTCCAAACACTAATCCAAGTATGCATATCATACTGATAGGTGCAACTACTTCAACAATAAAATCAATGTCGGCTCTACCCAATAAACTCAAGAAACTGTGACTGTCAACTAGAGACTTCATAACTCAATCTGTACTGCATATTTGACTGTGCGTCCATGAACATAGTATAATACATATGTCTAAAACATAAATATAAATGCACAAGGCTCCATTACAACCATACTATATGATGTAGAGTATCCCAAGAAGATAAAGAAGTCACACAAATTGATCCATGAAGACCTTATTTTAATGTAATTGGGCCATTAGTGCCTTTATGCTATGCTAATATTGCATGTTTTGAAAGTGTGAATTAGGGTTTTTTAAGAGAGAATATAGTAGTAGTTATGAGAGGATACAAGAGAGGAGAGAAGCACTCGAGCATGGGGGAGAGCAAGGAAATAGGAAAGTTTTTTTAGTTTGGTTTTGAAGCTCTGTACTATTGTAGCAGAGAATGCTTGTAAACAACAAGTTTGATTTAATATTTTTTTTTCTTGTTTCATTTTACCTTGTGGACTGGATTTGCTTTGTTTTTCCTTGTTGCATGAACAAAAGGAAAGTACAATCTTAAAGAAGCTTTGCTCGGTTCATTTTCTATTTAGACTGTAACAGTGAATGAACAACACAGTCCCTTAGGCTCAAAATAAGAGTATAGGTGTTGTTGGATCTTGCATGACCACAAAATCTCATGATTGGGATGCATAAAATGTGTTAGATATGTTTGGTATTCATTTCTTGCAAGTACAAGGCAAGGAGAGTATCCATATCCTCGGATAGTTATCATGCAAATGGAAAATGCATTGAATAACTATCTTAGAAAAAAGACCCTCAGTGCGGGAGCCATATCTTTCCAACCAACCGTTGGATTTTGATGATCTTTGGATATGTTTTGGCACACCTAATTACACTCATCCTCACTAGAGTGATTTAAGAGTTTTGGTCTGGGTCAAAAGTTATATACCTCTATGTATAGGTATATCCCAAGGGATAGCAAGAAGGTAATTTGGTTCGGTTTTTGTTAAGAGTGGTTTGCATTTCTTGGTGTGGAGAAAAGTGGGAATGAGTCTTGAAGAAGACTAAGTGTATGACCATTAGTTGGTCTTGGAATTGGTATGGATCTTTGATTTGATCCATGAGTGAAGAAGGTTCAAGGGACCTTACAAAAACAACATTTGTGTTGAAGACTATTTGGAGCCACCAAATAGAAGCCCCACTTTCCTCCGCATCACTATAAATCACATACAAAACTCTTCCTGGGACTTGTCAGGAACACTCACTAATACTAACTATTGTATTACTGTCTTCTCTTAGAATCAACCTTTGTGTCTATGATATCATGCTGATAAAATATCTAGGAAACATATACTCACAACTCTCTCCATCAAGCTTCCACACATGTTGCTTACCATATGTTGTCATCAATGACAAACATACAGTCAACACTCTGGCTTGCTGGAAAATCTCCAACAATCTCCCCCTTTGGCATTGATGGCAACATATGGAATAAAAAACACCACCAATCCAAATGTATAATCATTTTATAATATTCTCCATTTCATCAACAAAACTCCCCCAAGGATGAATCCTCCATCTCTTATTGTTTTGTTTCTTCTTGCTAAATAATCACTCCCCCTTGCTACAATTCTTTTATAACATTCTCCATTTCCTCATCAAAACTTCCTTAAGGATGAATCCTTCATCTACTACTGAATGCTCTGAATATCAATTGCTATATTATTTACTATTTTGTTTTTCATGACTATATACTTACTCCCCCTTTGACATCAATGGAAAAGGGTGCTAAACAATTAAGCATCGGTACTACTCCTAAAGTAGAGTAGTCAACCTTTCATCAGTCACTGAGGACTGCTGCACTCCTACAATCTCTAATCAGATTCAAGGAAGGGGATTACTCCTAGCTTCTCCCCGAGATACTCAAATGTATCCTTAGGTAAAGACTTTGTGAATATGTCTGCTAGCTGATCTTTTGTGCTCACATAGTCCAACTTTACTTCTTTCTCTGCTACTTTCTCTCTTAGGAAGTGATATTTTATCTCAATGTGTTTTGTCTTTGCATGCATCACAGGGTTCTTAGACATATTAATAGTGCTAGTATTATCACAATGAATAACAATAGGATAATCAATTTGAATACCAAAATCCTTTATCATCTGCTTGATCCACACAATTGTTAATCTGATTTATGAAACTAGATTACAATACCTGGTGTGATACCTATAGTATTGTAGAATTCAACATGAAAATTGAGAACAACAAGATTGCAAACCAAAAATTGATCCCTTCTATTTTAATATTGGAGTTTATACAAATTTGATGGATCCCAAGGGTCATCAGAATCCCTTGGAAATGAAATGAAGAGCCATCATAATATTTCTTACAAATAAACTATTTGAACTATAAAAAATTATCAAAAAACTATATATAAAAATTAGGTCCACTTGGAGAAGGCATAACTTTCTAGTCATAGCTTCAAATTGTGAACTATCTAATGTGTCAAAAAGGTATTCAAAAGATCTAGAACCAAATTTTGGAGGCATCCAAGCCCATAAATGCACCAAAGACCCTAAAAAATGCAGTTTACTGAAACATAGGAAAATTTGAAAAATTAGATTTTAGTATTTCCCAATTTAATCTTGATCAATTGTAGAGAAATTTAATGCTACTGCAACATGCTCTACTTCTATTGTGGAGTAAGAAATACAATTTTTCTTTTTAATTGTCCAAGTAACAATTCTATCTCCAAGAAATATTGCTCCTCCTGAGGTACTCTTTCTATCATCCATGCATCCTGCCCAATCTGCATCTGTATACACATGAAGTTATACATTTTTTGAATTAGGATACCATAAACCATAGTCTATAGTTCCTCTCAAGTATTTAAAAATATTCTTTACTACCATGAGATGACTTTGTTTAGGATCTTCTGCAAATCTTCCGACAATACCAACTGCATTGGAAATATCAGGTCTAGATTGAGTATGGTAGATTAGTTTACCAATAAGACTTGTACAAGGTTTTGTCTACTACTACTGAATCATCTTTTGAAAGCTTGCATCCTATTATCATAGGGGTACTTACTGACTTGCAATTATCCATCTTGAACTTCTTCAATATCTCTTTCACATACTTAGACTGATTAATGAATATACCTTTATCTGTCTGTTGCACATTCAGTCCTAAAAATTACTTGATAGGTCCAATCATGCTCATTTCAAATTCACTCTGCATCTCTTTAGAAAATTTAGCACTAAGCTTTTCATTACCACCAAAGATAATGTCATAAAAAAATATGGAAACTAACAATAATCCATCAGATGTTTCTCTTATGAATAAATTACAATCTTCTACTCCTTTCTTGAATCCAATCTTTGTCAAGTATCCATCAAGTCTTTCATACCATGCTTTAGGAGCTTGCTTACGTCCATAGAGGGCTTTCTTCAATCTACATACCATATCAAGTCTATCTAATAAGGTGAATCCTTTAGGCTTCTCTATGTATACTTCTTTCAGCTCTCCATTCAGGAATGCTGACTTAACATCCATTTGGTATACAATAAAGTCTAGAAACAACTTTATGGCTTCCAATCTTCTTATAGGGGAAAATGTATCTGAATAATCAATTCCTTCTCTTTGTGCATATCCTTTACACATTAGTCTTGCTTTGTTTCTTACCACTATTCCATCTTCATTCATCTTATTTCTAAATATCCACTTGGTTCCAATCACATTCTTATCACTAGGCCTAGGGACCAATTCCCATGTATCATTCTTAATTATCTGATCTAGCTCTTCTTTCATTGCTACATGCCAATTTGAATCATTACATGCATCTTCAACACTTAAGGGTTCAATCTATGATACTAACATAGCTCTTCATTTGCTGTGGAACTCTTTTCTTTTTATCTTGTCATGACTTTACTATTCTGATCTCCATTGATGTCTTCCTTTGAATGATATTTAGATGTGAATTTAGGAACATTAGGTGTGACTCTCTCATTTGAATTTTGTGATTCTTCTTCACTTGTTTCAGGGTCATTGAATAATACATCAATGTTGTCAAACATTTCATCAACAACTATTTCTCTAGTGGTAGGTATAGGTTCTTCTTCAATCATAGGTGCATAATCATGATATCTTTCTTGAATCATAAACTTCTCATCAATCTTAACATGAGCACTTTCAATGATCTTCTTCAATCTTAAATTGAAACATCTATAAGCTTTACTTTTAGTAGAGTAACCAAGAAAAATGCCTTCATCACTTCTTGCATCAAACTTGCCAATTGCTTCATCTCTCTTGATGTAGCACTTGCTTCCAAAGATTATTAAGTATTTGATTGTAGGTACATTCCCAAACCATAGCTCATAAGGTGTCTTGTATGCGCTTGGCCTCAATTGAATTCTATTGATTGTATAGACTACAATATTGACCGCATCTCTCTAATAAGTGTGTGTGACCTTTCCTTCAATCATGATGGTGTGCATTGTGTCAAGTATAATTATATTCCTCCTTTCTACAATTCCATTCTGCCGAGGGGTTCAAGGAGCACTTAACTATCTCTTTATCCCATGTTCTTCGCAGTACTCATAGAATCTGTTAGAGGTGAATTCTCCTCCTCTGTCTGATCTCAGACATTTAATCTTTAATCCAGACTGATTTTCAACCTTTTCTTTGAATATTTAAAACTTCTCAAATGCTTTAGATTTATCCTTTAAGAGCACAACCCACATCATTATAGAATAATCATCAACAAATAAAATAAAGTACCTTTCACCATAGTATGATCTTGTTTGAGTTGGTCCACATAGGTTTGTATGCACTAGCTCCAATTTTCTCTTTGCCAAATTATGCTTGCTTTTGAATGAATTCCTCACATGCTTTCCCATCACACATTCCCTGCATATTGTATCAACTAGTTTTGCAATGCTAGGAAGGTCTCTTATTGCCTTTACATTACTTATCTTCACTATGTTGTCATAATTGATGTGACATAGTCTTTTGTGCCATAGCCAACTGTTATCTACTTTATAAACAAAACAACTTGCTTCTGGATTAAGTTGAAAAACATTACCTTTAGTCTTTGAATGTGATTCAATCATTTCTCCTTCTTTGTTATTAATGATGCACTTTTTGTCTTTGAATTCCAACTGATATCCTTTTTCAAGAAATTGTCCAACACTTAGTAGATTATGCTACAAACCATCAACATAAAGAACATCATCAATGTTGTTCTTTCCATCCAAGCTGATAGCTCCTCTACCTATGATAGGTTTAGGAGTGTTGTCTCCAAATCTAACCATGCCACCTTTGTATCTATCTAGATGTACAAATCTATCCTTGTCTCCTATCATGTGATGTGAGAAACCATTGTCAATGATCCAATCTATCTTGATGTCAGCTTGTGAAATTAGTGCTAACTCTTGTGCTTCCTTTTCATCTTCAAGGTCCATTTCATCAAACATTTTCTTCATGTCTTCAAGAGAAATGAATCCAATTTCATCCTTTGTTGACTCTTCATCTGATACTCCATCACCAGCATAGTAACATTCTTTTGTATGCTTAGGCTTGTAGTTAGTTTTGAACTTCTTGACTCTTGTAGGACACTTAGATGCAAAGTGACCAATCTTGTTCCATGAAAATAATTTGAATGGTAACTGTCCTTCATATTTTCCTTTTCCTTTCCTTTCTTTCTTAGCAAAGAAATGAAATCATCTAGTTCTTTCTCTTCATCATCATCATCAAAATCACCAAAAGTGTTCAAGGATTTCTTACCATGGACTAAAGCTTTGAAGGTTGTATCACTTTTAGGCTCTATCTTTAAACTTGATATCTCAAAATCTAAAATCTTGTTGATTAAGGTCTCTCTTTTGAAGTCTTTTGAGAATTGCATAGTATCATCTAGGATGTTTATCTTGTTCTCATATTCTTGTGTCAAAGTAGTCATCAACTTATCCATTATGTCTTCTTCCAAAATCTCTCCACCATTGTTTCTAATTCTTGTAATTGCCTCATTAATCCTTTGATTGTAGGCTCTAATGTTCTCTTCAGGTAGCATCTCAAATGTATTGTACTTTTTATTCCATGTCTTTCTACGTGCATTCTTAGCTTAGATGTCTCCTTCAAACATGTCTTCTAGATACTTCCATATCTTGTAGGCTTTATCAACTTTCTTGATCTCTGAAAAATCACTGTAAGACAAGGTGCTGATAAGGGCTTCTTTGGAAATAACATTTTGAGTGAACATCTCTTTTTTTTAAAGAGTTGCATCTTCCTTTGCAAGATCTGCTAGAGAGGGAACCTGAACTTCTTGGGTAGCTACTTCAAAAATCTCAAAGGCAATGCACTACAAATGTGTCATCATTTTATTCTTCCAATATAGATAGTTCTCTCCATCAAACTTAGGACTTTCTTGTCTAAAGAATGCCATCTGATCAACCTCAAGTTGTTCAACTTTCTCTTTGAGGCACTTGGCTCTGATACCAATTGTTAGGAATAGTCCCAAGAGATAACTGAGGGGGGCAGGGGGGGTGGTGAATCAATTATCTACAAGATTCAATTATTTATCCAATTAAGTATAGAAGAACATTAAGCATAAACACAATATAAGAACACTTAACACAACACCACAATTTTGGTTACGGGGAAACCCAAATAGGTAAAAACCCCGGTGGGAATTAGCACCCACTATAAACTGCACTAGAGTATTATGATCCTTGTTAGAAGATCTTACAACCCTATTAGGAGTTGATCTTTACAATGCATTAAGTACAGTGACTTGGTCAAGGGTCAGACCCTATTAGAAGTCTTTTAAAATTAACCCTGTTAGGGGTGAGGACACACTATCTGAGAGCACACTGCTCAAAGGGGTGAAGGATGCAACCTTCTATTTAATAGATACACACTATATCTAGATCTTGGTGAACTATGCATAGACCTGCTTTCTTGATTAGTTCCAATGAATAGCATATACTCTCTACTTTGTCACATAGACCTTCTATTGATGGCTCAACACTTTACACCTTCTGCTCTGCTTTTATCTTTCAACTATCTACCATACTTAGCAATCACAAATGACTGACTATAAATATATTTCCTCTAAATGATATAATCATGTTGGCCTATTAGAACCATATTGAAATCATATTAGAGAAATAATACAAATCTCCAATAACATCGCAGTCAGCTCTACTAAGCATGCAACTCAAATTAGGACCGCTCAACTCAATATGAGTAGACATGTCGCTTCACACTGTCAGCTCCACCAAATTAACTGATACTTTCTTCTCATGCTAAATTACATCATGAAATCTTAACCAATCATTCTTAACTCTTCTCCAAACACTAATCCAAGCATGCATATCAAACTGATAGGTGCAACTACTACAACAATAAAATCAATGTCGGCTCTACCAGATAAACTCAAGAAACTGTGACTGTCAACTGGAAACTTTATAACTCAATCTGTACTCCATATCTAACTATATGTCCATGAACATAGTATCATATATATGTCTACAACATAAATATAAATGTCCAAGGATCCATTAGAACCATACTGTAAATCACATACATAACTCATCCTGGGACCTGCCAAGAACACTCATTGATACAGACTATTGTATTACTATCTTCTCTTAGAATCAACCTCTGTGTCTATGATATCATGCTGATAACATATCTAGGAAACATATACTCACAACTCTCTCCATCAGGCTTCCACACATGCTACTTACCATATGTTGTCATTAATGAAAAACATATAGTCAACACTCTGGCTTGCTAGCAAATCTCCAATAACTTAAACATGAAAAGTCATCTCCTCCTAATAATGAAACCTATCATAATAATAACACTTGTCATGCTTTTACTATTTGTTATGGGATGTCTACTTCTCATCTTGATGATAATACTATTTTGGGGAATATCGTGATGATGGATATTATTGGAATAACCCTCTTGATTACTATCTTGCTACTCATAGTGATTATATGCTCTCTCCTTATGATGCAATGGAATTTGATGATCCTTGCTCTCATGTTGATGATATGTTTGACCAAGAAGAGGAAATTATATCTAACTTTCTTAATGTTACTTTGCAAGATATGTTTATTACTCAAGATGAAATTCATGATGATAGTACTAATCCTATGATTGTTGTGGAGGATAATGATAATACTAGAGATGCTTATATTAGCTCTACTCCTCTTGATGCTTCATATTATGATGAACACATTATAGATTTGTTTTTTTGTAACTGAAGATTGCATTTATGATTCTATGACTGATGATTCACAATATGATATTTCTTTCCAAAGTGTTATTGATTCAGCACTAGGCGATCCCAATGATGGGTGCTCTACTAGTGGTTCTTGCCTTATTGCAAGCTCAGGTGTTGATTATGCTCCACCTCTATTTTCTACTAGAAATGAATATACTAAATACATAAATGCATCTCAAGAATCTCAATGGTCACTTGAAGATTTGGGCCCCCCTCTGCAAGCAATTACATCCTTGTATTGTCAAAGAGCTATCCACTTAGCAAACAGTCCTATGTACCATTCAAGCTCCAAAGCACAAGTTGAGGAATGAAAGATGATCAAGCCAATGACATCCTAGTGAAGACTCTTTCAAAAGAAACATCTCAAAATCATTGTAAACATTTGGGTTTGATACCTATTTATATAATCACCCAAGTAAAGATTAAAGGGGGGTGTTAGAATTAATCTTTCCTTGGTGAATATATGTAATTAAAGGATAAAACAAAGTATCCTATATTGTATTTTTCCTCTAGTCTAATTAGGAGGATGTGTCACCTTTTTGTAATTCCTTTAATAAGGAAATGAGATATTCCTCCTTAAGAGGAATCTCACATTTTTCACACACACAATATGAATGTGGCATTCATTTGAGATGGGAGTTACATGCAAACTCCTCCACTCATCTGTACTTAAGCGATGCCTCTCACACACTTGCTTGAATAATCTTCTCTATTCTCTCATTCCTTCTCTCCATATTATAATGAGCTTTGAGCTCTATTTCTTTCTTATTCCTTGGGATTTAAGCCTCATACATAATTCACAAGGGGTTTTCTTTGCTTTTCCCTTTCAAAATCTTTGAGTTCTTATTGTTCTTGGAGCACTTTGGTGATCTTTTGGCTTGGATCTTTAAATCATTTCTTCTTCTCTCTCTCTCTTGGTGATCTTGGTAATTTATTTTCATGCACTCACACTTGGGTTCTTTCCTTTGCTCTACTTCTTTTTATAATTTCTAACAAAGGCAGTACATACAATGTTAGAAAAATAGATCTATGATGTGTAGTTACAAGGACTAATTGAGTTGGATACCCTTGGAAATGATCAAATAATGACACTTTCTTTGATTTCTCATTCCAAAGCAAGATAACATATCTTGAAGTCTAGTGAGAATGGAAATAAACTCTTAACAAGGGAAGAAAATGCATTAAGTAAAATCATGCCAGACTATACATTAGATTGGAATGATTCCACATCTAATCAACTAGAAGGACTACTAGATGCATTTGTCTCACACTTTTAATCTATTGAGAAATTGAATATGGTAAAGGTACAAAATGAATTCAATGTAAGAAGGTTCGATCAGCTAAATATGTTGATTTCTCAGGACAAGGCATCATTGGCCACTACTAATCAAAGTTTAAAGGACTCTTTGGGAGAAGGTAGAAAAATATATCAATGTTGTATTGATTGTCCAAAATGTGTAGCTGGTATTGATAAGATAATAAAGGAGATTGAAGCTAAATTGACTGAGATATCTCAAGAATATGACCCTTTAAAAGAATTGGCTTCAATACATGCATCTCAGGTGACTAAAATGAAAGATAAGATTAAGACTCTTTTCACTAAGAAGGAAGGGATGAAGGGAAGGATTGGAGAATTGATGAATCAAATTGTTCCTAAGATTGATGTTCTGATAAGAGGTGTAAAAAAAGATACTACGACACATGGATATCTAGATGCACTTGATGCTAGTAAAAAAAAATTTGGCCTATGCTATTTGCAAGAAAATTCAGATTGCTGAGAATCTGAAGAAAAATTTGGATGTTGATTTTGCATATTTGAAGAGAAAATTTTTAGATATTTTAAAACTTTTATAAGTACACTTTGCATACCTATGTATATAGGTATATGATTAGGGTTTTGGTAGTTCAATTTTTGTTTTGTTCCCTGGGGTGAAAAAATGAGATGATTATCTTAGGGGGAGCATGAATTTTTGGTTAGGAGAGATAGTTTTGGAGCTTGGCATTTTCCTTAGAACACTTTCATTTTTCTCTAAGTGTTTCCATCAATTCCAAAGGAGGATATTGTTGAGAAATAGACAGTGATATACATTAATGTTAGAATAACTAAGAGGGGGGTGAATCAGTTATCTAGTGTCCCAATTCCAAATGTATAATCCAAAACAAATCTACAACTTCTGCTACTCGGTAAACATAAAATACTTTCACTGTCTGTGTCTTTACCGATTGTTAGTCAAAACTTTATAACATTTACCAATCAAATCTAACATGTAATATGCAAAGTATGATAACAAACAAATATCACAATCAACACATAACACAAGAGATTTAATGTGGAAACCCTGTGAAGGGAAAAACCACTTGGGACCGGCAACCCAAAATTGTTCACTCTTTTGAAGTGAGGTCGGTGAAGACCCAACCCTGTTAAAGGTTACACACACACTGTGAGGTGTGACCTTGTTAGATAATTTTGGACTAGAAGTTATCGTCCAACCAGCAGTCACTCTGGGGTTAACAGGATAACAATGTTCACTCTATGAATGAAACATCAAAAGACTTTCATAGTCCACTTAGTTAAGAGATTTGACTATGTACAATGGTTAAATATGTAATAGTAGATGATCTGCCTTGAAAAAACTTTAATTGTAGTTTATAGATCAATGTTCAGCTCATTCAAATCTTTTTGATCAATATACCACTTCAGATTCAATACTATATCAACTTATTGTCCATTGGTAATTACTCTTTATAGCTCGGTAATTGTTCTGCAGCTCGGTTCTTATTAACCAATATGATCAGAATGCATGAAAAATCCTTCAAATGATAATTCTATAGTATCTTCTTCTTCTGGCTATTTATCAACAATGAAACCAATGTCTCTTATATAGACAAGTAAATCATTTTCTTTTCCTCAATCAGATTTTGCCGCTAATCATATTCATAGATTTTTCCACTTTAAGCTTCTTCAACTGATGTGTCAGTAACACATTTCAATCTGCTCCATTAGATCCTTTTGATTTATGTTAGCCATTGATCTTCATAACAAACCTTATCTATTACCTCGATTTTATACACTTTACAGCTCATCACTTTATCAGCTAAACTAATCATTTAATTCCTTTCTATTTTGCTCAGTTAACAAAGAAATGCATTGGTGAACACAAGCTCGGTTAACACTACGCTCAGTATACACTAAATTTCATTGGTGTATACTAGAATTCTTTATTTATCGACAACATTGCTTTGTGTCTTTCAACTCTATTCTTCATCATAGATGAATGCAACATAATAAAGTCAATTTCATCAAGTCATAGACTCGTCAACAAGTTACTCAATGTATTCCTTATACTCATCTAACATATACATCTTCCTTATGTAGATATTTCTATTCTTCATCTCTTTCACCTTTCTTCAAATGTGTCGGTATAGTAACTTACAAGATAAGTACTGTCAAGCTAGTTAACATCAATGACAACATAACACTGATTTAATCATCTTGCATATCTAATCAGCAACTCCTTTAGTAATCTTGAATTACAAATTCTCCATTCAAGTTCTAAATTAGTTGTAGTTCATCAATTAATTGTATGTTGTGATTGATAGAAACTATACTTTTTTCATATGGTCTCCCAACATAGTTTGTTTATACTGAAGACAACTATGAAAATCAGCTAAGTATGGATGTACAAGCAATAGTATACAGGTTCAACAATATGATCAATATTAATATTATTGGTCAAATTGTGAGAAACTAAGTTATTATAAGGTTGTTTGGAGTATATTCTATGATATCTATGTTCCCAGAATCTAATGATATGTTTCCGTTGAGTTTTGATGTTCTGAGTATTAGGTTGGCAAAGAAGTGTAGAAGATAAAGTCAATAGGTGTATCAATCAATGATCCTACTAGATTAATGATATGATTATCTTGATCGTATATTTTAGTAGAGACAACATGCTACAAGTTATCTACAACTTGGTAGAGGTTAGCATGGAGATTTGTTCAGTGTTTTGGTCAAGGTTGCACAAGTTACACACTTTTCTATTGGAGCCGATAATGGACCTATTACAGTTTGATGATAGGTATATATGCTTGAGGTTTTTAATTGGTTATGATTATGATGATGATGATGTGATGGTTAGAGGATATTATAAAAAGATCAAAGATGTTATGGTCAAGGTTGTACACGTTACACACTTTTCTATTGGATCTAATAGTGGACCTATTATATTTTGATGATAGGTATATATGCTCGAGGTTTTTCATTGATTATGATGATGATGGTGTGATGGTTGGAGGATATTATGAAAATATCTTATGTACTTGATTACAGAGGTTAGGTTGATGCATATTTGATGTACTTGCATGGAAATGTACTAGCATATGTGATGTTATTTATCAGCTCAACATTTTGGATTGTAGTCCAACACATTATGTAAGTAGTGAGCTTTATTAAGGGTTGTAGCCCTCTTTTTTAATTGATAAGTGTGCTCTAGGTGGTGTGCCTAAATATTGTTACATTCCCATTTTTTAATATTTCCCTTAATTGGGTTAACTATATTTTGTAGAGATATTTATGGGTTCTATCTCCATTTGTTAGAACTACAATTGATAGACTACTTGGAGAAAAAAATGGGAGAATGTGATGATCACCGAGCTATTGAGATATATGTGAGACATTAGATCAGTTGTTATATTTTCATTGATGTCAACTAGCTTTGACTTTACTTATCATGACAGTTGCAAACATCTGAAGGAGGTGATGTTGGTGAAGGAAAGGAAAGATTAGCATGAAGATGACATGTATAAGTAAGTTATGAATAAGGTAATCATTGGGAAACTTATCGATGAGTCTATGATAGTATGATAGTGATTTGATTGACTTACATGATTCTACTATGTGTTGAAGATCAGGAATGTACAATCTCCTTTGGTCAGTATATGAAGAACTTAGTGTACACCAAGCAGATGTAGTGTACACTGAGAGTGGTATTAACTGAGCAAGAAGAAACCAACATATCACAATATTGACTAAGAAGGAGAAATGAATGGCAACATGTGATTTTCGACATGTGATGATGAGTTGGATGAATCTAAAATATTCCAAGGATAAAGACAAAGTTTGTTATGAAGATCTATGGCTGGAAAAATTCAAGGATGATTAGATGATGAAGATTGAAAATGGTTTAAGGCACAAGTTCCGAGGAAGGTTAAAGAGGAAAAAATGTTTATGGAGATTAAGAGGAAAAATCTATGGTTGAAATGAAAATGGTTTAACATGTCTATATAAGTAGACAAGAAATCTAAGAAAAAAGGAGGAGAGAGAATCATAGGGGAATGCAAATTGTTGGTACATACATGTGAAGCTGGTCAGACAGGTTGAAGTGAGAACCAAGTGATTCTGCAGATCAAACTGAGTGACAAGAGATAATCAAGAATAACAAAGTGAGATGAAGGATAATGAAGAGATTATGATGACCATAATGATATTGAGCTTAGCATAGATCATAATATGAGAAAAGGAAGTTGTATTTGAATCAGGTCATACAATGTTACTTTCTAATCATTTCTACAGTCAAAATCTCTTAATCAAGTGAGACTTAACTGTCTTTTCCTATTGGCATTATATGAATGTTGTTTTCTTGTTGACCCAAGTGAATGTATGGTCACAAAGAACTGTTAGTGATAAATCCTCTAACAGGGTCACACCTTACAGTGTGTTTGTAACCTTTAATAGGGTAGGCTCTTAATTGAGCTCACTTTAGAAGAGTGAAAATATTTGGATTATTGGTCCTGGGTGGTTTTTTCCTCAACAAGGTTTCCACATTAAAAAATAAGTGTTAAATGTGTATGGATGTGATGTTTTGATATTTTATTTTGCACATTGTAGTAACTATTTAGATCGGTATATGTTAAGTAATAGTTGGTTTACATTATCTGACAGTTGGTTAATTAATCAGTAAGTCATACACAAGTTTTTACCGAGTTGTTTAGTTTATTTATTCAAGTTGATAATATACATCAAAAAGGAATTTGAGACTGTAGGATAACTAAACATAACTGATTCACCCCCCCCCCCCTCTCAGTTATCTAACACCATCATGGTTTTTCCCTTATCCATATTTCCATGTAAAAATCATGGTGTCATGAGTTTGTGGATGTTTTCTTTATTTAGTATCTATTTACCTTTCATTGTGGTTAGCTTATGGTTATGCAATCAGTTTAATAAAAAATAAAATAACCAAACACTAATTCACCCCCCTCTTAGTGTTCCTCAATACTGACAAATCTACTGTTGAAGTTGTATATGTTTTTACCACTGTTAACTGTACATAAGTAGTTTGGATGAAGAAATTATTGAATGATATTAGAGTGAACATTGTAGAGCCTATTACCATTTACTATGATAACTCAAGTGCTATGAATATTTTAAAGAATCCTACATTTCATTCCAAAATAAAGCTTATATCTATCAAGTTTCATTTCTTGAAAGACAAGGTGAGTGAAAGGGAAGTGAAATTGTAATATGTGTCTACTAAAGAGTAGATTGTAGATATATTCACAAAGCCCTTGCCAAAGTATACTTTTGAGTATCTCTGAGGTAAGCTTGGGGTGATATCCCCTCTTGATTAGAGCTAGAGATGCATGAATTTTCATCAGTCCAGTACTTTTAGAGACATTATCATTTATATGGATTGATGTTTTGATGGCTACTACTCAGAGGGAGTAGTTAGTCTTGTGAGGTATGTTTCTTTTGAGATGTTCAATTATTTTTGGCCTCTATGACTTATTGCACATATGTTCCTTTTTCATTTAATGTCAAAGGGGGAGAGATGGCCAAGTGAAAAATAGTGTGGATCTTAGGGGGAGATATTATTATTTTTTGTAGAAGATTTGGGAGAGATATATGGTGGATATTGTTGGTAGTAATCTTGATATGGTTTGTTTGTGCATTGATTTATATTTTCACATCATATATTTCCATCAATGCTAAAGGGGGATAATTTTAGAGATTTATGAGATACATTGCATACATGTGCTGACATTAATATTTTGTCATTGATGTAAACATATTCTCTTATTTTGGACAATGTTCTTGGTTTGTTCAGTAAAGTGTTTGGATCATTTTGGCTATTGTATTGATTATCAAATGTTGCACAATTACATATATGTTGAAGGAAGTATGTAATTGATCTTGTTCAAGTTTTAGAGGTTCACATTATGGTTTGAGTGAGTTTTAAATTATTTATTCAAGGACCATTTTCTAGTTGTTTAGGAAGTGATAATGTTGTACTTTTTGGATTGGTATGGATTGGTTATGCAATATTTTTGGTTGCTAACCTAGTGGGGAGTTAAGGACATGGATTTGTGTTCTCATCTTTAATGGTATGTGATTTGGATGCTGGAAAGCTATTTTTCTTGAGTAACAAAGGTTGTTGTTTAATGTTTTTGATGGGCAGTGCAAAGATAGTTGTGAGTTATGAGTCAGAGATGTTTATGTTGTTGATATGGTATTTCATGTTTCTTTTTGATATTTCTTCCTATTCATGTTGTTGGATCACATTAGGTTATGTGATCAAATTCAATGATTTCCTATGATGTGTTGATATTTTTAGTGTTCTTGGACAACTTGGTGAGATAGCATGTTGTGAAGATTTATGGCATGACTTATGGATTGTAGCATGTTTGTGGATGGAGATTTTGGTCCTAGCTATGTTTTTACCAAAATGTCTTGGATAACATCATTGTTTGCAATGCAATTGATTATATATTTGTAATTGAGGAGTTAAGGTTGATGCTGACCTTATTCATGTTTCTAAGGTTATGGAAATGTATATGAAGATGTAATCATTTGCAATTTCAAAGAGAGCAAGTGGATGTATGTGTGTGTATTTGAAGAGGTATGAGTAGAATCTATAATTGAGACAAAGATTTTCTATACTCCATCAAATTTTTATTGGCATATCAGAGATGCTATCCGTTGTGTGTGTATTTTGTGGTGCCTGTTATCCTATAACACAACACTTTAATAAGGCTTTAGCTTGTTAGGAAGTCAACGAAATAAAGCATGTAAGCATACTAAAAAATGTATTATTTCTCTCTAACTAACAAGAGTATGTTTAAAGCCTAAATTACTCTCAGCCTTAGACCCTAAACAATGACAATGCAATGCTAGAATGATAGATTATAATCTAAATGAGCTAGAAACCATGATTCATTAAAGAAACCCATTAGTTATTCATAATTATGCTAAGAAAATGAAGTGTTCTTTAATTATACAAGAAATCAAATATGCAACATGTAGATGTAAATGTAATTAATTATATATTTTGAGGTTTTAATATCCTTCTTTCATAGAACTCCAAAGAATTGAATGGTTGAGATGCATCCATGATGAACGGTTGAGATGCTTCTAAACTTGATCCATGTGATATGTCTCTCATTGGCTGGATGTGTCTTTGTTGTCCCTTGAGAGGTAACATTTATTTTTGAGCCTTTTATTAATTTTCTTTAATTAATTAATCTAGCCATGTATCTAATGGGAATAATTTAATTAATTAGGCCTAGAGGTAATTAATGTAATTCTTGATGATTAATGCTTGATTTGTGAAACTTTATTGATTTTATCAAATTTATTGAATTATGTTAATAATCAAGAATTAAATTAACACAATTAGGAGGTTATCATAAATTAGGGAAAATAGGGCCTTAGGTTCTATTAGCCCATTTTTAGGTGATTACATTTTCCCCTCTTTGAATTGCTTTGCGAACAACATAGGGAAACAAAAAAATTTGATTTAGCGGATGATTCAGTAGAATTGAGAAATTCAAGGAGATTTTACAGAGCAGTAAGAACCACTCTTAACTCAAGTGATTTAGAGAGCAGTGAGAACCACTCTAAACTCAAGTGATTTAGAGAGAAGTGAGAACCACTTTAAACTCAAGTGATTTAGAGAGTAGTGAGATCCACTCTGATTTTGAGGAAATTTAGAGAGTAGTAAATCCACTTTGAAAGATTTAGAGAGCATTATAAAGAACTACTTTGAATTTTGAGAATTTAGAGCTTAATTGAATGAAATCCCACATGATTCGAAACATCAATTCTGAACTTGATTGAACGAGAATTGACCATACTGATTTCAAACTTGATTGAATGAAAATTGATAAGATTCAATAGGAATACCAAGTTTAGATTTGATTTACAGGAATTGAATATGATGACAAATAACCAATTTGATTTGAAGCGATTAAATTGATCAATGCTAGAAATATTAACAGTATCAACCTGATTTAAGATATCTGTCATGCCCTTGGTGTTTGAAAATTTGATTGAAATTTTAGTATGATTATGCCCCCTAGGGACCAAAATCGGAATAGAATTATGATAAAATCGGTATTTCAAAGTATTTAAGAGATATGTAATTGATTAAAATGGATCTAGATCAAGTACAAATCATTTAGAATGTGTCAAAATTTGATTAGAATTGATTTGAGTGTTAAAGAAACACTATTTGACCAAGTTTGACTGAGAAAATATGAGGGTTGACCAAGTTTGATTGATGTTTGACCAATATCCTAGTTTGCAAACTTGATGTGTGAGTGATAAATTCACTTTGTATAGCTTTTGATAAGCCTTTTGTGCATTATTTACACTCTGTGTAGCTTTCGAAACTTGCGTTTGATTGAAATTTGACTTTTATCGACTGTGCATCTGAATGATAATCATCACTGACTATATTTACCATGTTCGTGCTATGATTTTTGCTCATTTTGTCCATGTTTGACTGTAATTTGACCAAAGTTCACTTTTTTCTTTTGAAGGTTTACCTTCCTCTGTAACTTCATTTTTACTACATTTAAGTGATATAAATCTCCTATTTCAATTTTGGTCCCTATATGAAGCTTCTATGACATCTTGCCATGAATGTGCCCTAGGTCACCAAGGTCCCCAGAAGGCTTAAATAGGGTCATTTTACTATTCATTTTTACTTTTTATCTTCAGTAAATTCAAAGCTCTGGCTGGCAAAATGGTGTCCCCTATTGAGCGTCATCAATTTGAGCTTGCACGATGACATAGCCGGCTGGCTCACTACGCGGCACCAGTGAGTAGTCGATAACACCTCCATTCAAATTTTCAATTTTAACTTTTACTGCATTTCAAGACTTTTATAGAAATTTTAGTTTAGGATGGCATCCCGCAAAGAGGATCACACCCGGTCAATCCCGTGTTGCATCTAGTTTTTGTCCAAATTTTGGATCACATCCTGCATTTCTTGGGTTGCACCCTGTCGGGTGGTATGCGGTATTTTTGGTCACTTTTTGAAGTCAGTCCACCAGATTAACACATCTGGTTAAAACATGGTCGCATCTGAGTTCTAGTTTGCATCCTACATATCCTGAGTCACATACGATATGCAAAATGTCATATTTGGTTAGGGTATCACATATCGTGCATCCCTAATCACATCTAGGATCCAAGATCACATTTGGTTTTCTTTAAAATTTTGGTCAACTTAGTCTATTTGCTTGGTCTGTTTAGGCAATTTTACTTTAATTTTTTACATCCGATGCTAACATAGTGCCCCTTTTCTTATCTATAGTGTTAGTTTAGTTTAGTTTCCTTTCATTCACCCAGACCGACCCAGGTCTTAGAGCTACATGAGCACCTTACTACCACTGAACAATGATTTGTTGCTCAATGTGGCCTATGGAGTCTTTGTGATTTACCTGACATTTGGGTAAATCGAGGGTTGTTGACTGCTTTGGCCAAGAGATGGCATTCTGAGAAAAACACTTTCCACCTTCCCACCGATGAGATGAAAGTGACACCAAAGGACATTTGGAGGATCCTGCATGTGCCAGTGATGGGAGCATGTGTTGAGTATGAGGTAGGGGCCCCAGTAGCAATGATAGATATAAGATGACTATTTTGTGATGATGGTATCACTTGACGATATCTATCTTGGGATCATACGGTAGTCCATTATGAGCGACTGCTAGTCTATCTTGCAAGTCTCATTGGTGGCCTCATAATGCTTGATTATGGCTAGCATGGATTTATGTGAATTTGGTGATGTGTGATTGAGGAGATGATCTAATTACCTCATCAATTTTCTTGGAGTAGTTGTATATTAGCCCACATGTACTGAGAGCTTCATGAGATAGTGTACCGGCACACTCGAACCTTGACAATTGGTATATTAGTTCTATAGATCTGGGCATAGGAGAACATCTCAGTGAAATGACCTATTGTTGATAGACAAAGGGACCCTGAGCTCCCATATATATATATATATATATGTATGTATGTATGTATGTATGTATGTATGTATTTAGGTATGCTTCAATAGCCCCACCTGGGCAAGTTGGATTATTGGTATCTTGTCTTAGATGATATCATTGATGTAGTTTGGAGACCATACTTAGATTGTGAGGAGTGGAGATATGATGCACAACATATGCCATATTTCTTCTAGTCTTAATTTCTGATTGGTCAGACCCATTATATTGTAGAGAGATTCCTTGTTACTTGGGTCATGAGACAATATGGGTGCATCTAGGTGATGCCACAGGAGACAATTGTATATGCCCAGATCCGTGACAAGGAGGCACAATGGGGATCACAATTGATATATGAGACTTCCCTCCATGAGATCTCACAAATAGTACCAATAGCATGGGATTAATTTCCTAAGGTATCTAAAGGTGGTATTACTAATGGATTCGATGCCCATAACTTGCAACATCCGTTTCCTTGTTTCACTTCTCCTAATGAGATTTCTCCTCGCCTTGAGGATGCTCTAGATTATGATCCTGCAGATGACAGTGCTAGTTGAGGCCATGTTGGGAGGGTAGAGACAAGGGTAGAGAGAGATGTAGAGATGAAGATGGTGATGGTTTCAGGGGAGGAGATAAAGGAGGTGTTGGCAGAGATGGAGGAGGGGATGGTGATGGAGTTGGAGGAGGTGAGAGGAGAGGAGCACCTGGTGGGGGTGGTGACCAATAGAGTCGATAGAGGAGACTTAGAGTTTTTCCTCCTCATTGGGATATAGGTCCATTTTTACATCATGATCAACATCAACAATAGGAACAACAATAGAGAGTACCTAGGGACAACGGTGGTGAAAGAGGTGGTCAACAACCTCCTAGAGGTCCTCCTGCAGGTGGTGATGGTGGAGATCTTTTATCTTAGTGCGAGTAGGATTAAGCAGCCTTATGCCTTGAAGTTTCCACTTTATGAGCTCATTTGGTAGAGTGTGATACACAACTAATAGATATTAGGGAAAAGTGAGACATATATGCTCATACAACCACCCACTAGGGAGAAAGGGTGATGGGGAGATTGGGATAGACTAGCTTAGTCTATGCTCCTTGATCCTTGTCTTGGATCCCTAGTGTGCTCTACCCACACTCTAAGGTCTCTAGGATGCCTTTGGTCAATAGGATCCCCTAACCCAACCCAATCTAACCACCAATGTTGAACACTCCTTCTCCTTAGCTTTCTTCCACACTCTCTAGCTTCACACCCTTACATAGGCTAATAAGGGTCTCTTGGCTTGAACACCTTCTCAGACTCTAAAAAGGGTGGAGATGTCTCCCAAGGTGTTTTTTCATCCATCTAAGTGACTCCAAGGGCTTGGGTAAGTTGGCTTGTTACTTGATTCCATCATTTCTTCCCAAAATAGGGCTACAAGGAAAGAGCCCCAATTAGGCCTCCTCTTCGGGTTTATAGGACTTTTGACCTACTATCTTCACCAAACCATGGCTAAAATTCCACAAAGACTTTCATTAATTTTCCCATCCCTCAAGGATTTTCAAGGTTTTAGGTCTTCAAATGTCCGTACAGTGCCCTAACTAGAAATGAGGGTTTCTAGGGCTTTTTGAGCTTGGTAGAGTCACAGAGCTAGTTTGTTTGTGTAAACACCCACATTGGATTGGTGGAAACCTTTCCTTCTCACCAATGAAACTTCCCTTATTCTTCTTGAACTCCTCCAAAGGATTATCTCTAAAGTCTTCATCCTTGCCTTCTAGAGCCTTCACAATGCTGACCTTACCTAGCCGGGCATAGTCCACTCTTGCGTAGGGCTTGGTCAAATAAATGCTTGCACACTCCTCCCAGGGCCCTTCTTGAATATATATATATATATATATATATATATATATATATATATATATATATATATATATATATATATATATAGAATAGGGTCTATAATACCATATCCCATGGTTCCATGGTGTTTCCATGGTGGGGATAGGAGCTACAGGCCCATATTTACATGTCCCTCCAAACTGGACAAGGGACTAGTGGTTTCAAAATATAAACAAGAACACACACAAAATTGCAGAGAAATTAATCTAAACACACCAAAATGAAAAAAAATACTCAAATGAAGATGTAAAATTCCAAAGATCTTAAGTTCTATTCATTAGTTCTTCATATTCATGCCATTTGTATTGACTGGCACACCAAAATACAGTCACAGTCTGGTTAAACTTAGTCTATTCCTCGGGGTATGAGCTTAGTTAGGGCTCTTGGCCACTTGGTAAGGGTTTGAACCCATATTAGGAAAACTTGCTAAGAAAATTTTGAGCAACTTTTGTTGCTTGGATCACTTCACATCCTAAGACCACTCTTAGGTCTAAAACAAAGCACACATGTGCTAAAACATTGAATACGCCTATTTTAAGACTTTTATCTACTCTAAGGCTAGGTGAAATTAGGGTGACATCATCCCCTAAGTCCCTATACAACTACAAAGAAGGACATGACTATGACCCTAGGATCCTAACTAGACCCTACACACACACACTGAGCTCATGGCTCTTATTCTACTTACAAGGCTTCATGTAGAAGCTCTTCACAACAAAATTTATAATGGTGGGAGACCTTAGAAGGGTGCTCATGTACTATACTCCCCATCGACACAGATTAAGGCACTTTGGGGTTGATAAGGGCTAGGTCTATGCCTAGTTTCTTGAACTGGTTCTCCTCTACCCAAGTGGCTTCAGACTCAGGTTGACCTACCCATTTTACCAAGTGCTCCATGTACACTTAATGCCTGGTAGATTTCTTCACTCTTGATTCCAAGATCTGTTATGCTATATGCTTCTTCCTTTTAGGCATGGTATTACTATCTATATCCTGTAGCACTTTTGCTTGATCTTTACTTTGCTTTGCTATGTCTCCTTTGAACAAGACTAGGTCAGCAACATTGAATACTGGTGAGATAGCTAAATCTGATGGCAGATCTACCTTATAGGCATTTTCACCATATTTGGCCAAAATTTTACAAGGCCCTACTCTCTTCATTTGCAACTTAGTAGGCATGCCTTTTTGCATTCTTGGTTTGCTTAAATGGACCATCACATAGTCCCCTACCTTGAACTGAACTTCTTTTCTTCTCTCATCCACTTTAGCCTTTAGCTTTTGGGTGGACTCTAGGATGACTTTATTAACCTGTTCTTGTACCTCCTTGATGGTTTGAGTGAAGTCCTCTGCTTGGCCACTCTTCATCTCCATTGAACCAAGGTCTCTTAGTTCACACACCCCCCTAGGGTGTCTTCCATATAAAACCTCAAAAGGACTTCTACTTGTGGTCCTATTAACATTGTCATTATAGGCATACTTTGCTTGTGGAATGACTAGATCCCAAGTCTACCCATACTCCTTGGTTAAGCACCTCAGCAAATTGCCCAATACCTAATTTATAACTTTAGTTTGACCATTAGTTTGTGGATGGTAAGGTAAGCTGAATGAGAGATTAGTTCCTAACCTTTTCCATAAGGTTTTCCAAAAATGACCCATGAACTTGTTGTCCCTATCTGACACAATGCTCAATGGAAGTCCATGAATCCTTACAATCTCCTTAAAGAAGAGATGTGCTAAATAGCTTACACCATGAGTAGTTCTACATGGAATGAAATGACTCATCTTAGAGAACTTTTCTACTACTACATAGATGCTATCCATACCTATTTTTGTTTTAGGGAGTCCAACCACAAAGTCCATGCTCACACACTCCCAAGGCCTATTTGGTACCGGTAAGGGTTGATAGAGTCCTACATTTATTGAGCCTCCTTTAGCCCTTTGGCACACACCACACTGTTCCACATACCTCCTTACATCCCTTGGCAACCTAGGCCAATAATAGTACCTTTGTACTAGCTCCATGGTTTTATTGATACCAAAATGCCCACTTAGGCTCCCATTGTGCTTCTCTTGGATTAGATTTTCCCTCATGGACCCTCTATGCACACATAGCTAATTGCCTTTAAACAAAATTCCATTTTGAAGAGTTTAATCTATATACTCACTATGAAAATTATTCTCAAACTCATGGCATACCTTATAGGCCATGGAGAAGTCTTCATCCTCCTCATAAAGATCCTTGAAACCTGCTATTCCTATGCTCTGTAATTGCACCTCTTTAACAATTAACAACTTCCTGCTTAAGGCATCTACTACCTTATTGAGCTATCCCTTCTTGTGCTTAATGGTGAAGGTAAAGGATTGGAGATACTCCATCCACTTCAAGTGCCTATTGCTAAGTTTCTCTTGATTTTTAATGTAACTCAAGGCTTGATTGTCTGTGAACACCACAAATTCCTTTGGGAGAAGGTAATGCCTCCACTTCTTGAGGGACTGCACTAATGCATACAACTCTAGATCATAGGCTGAGTACCTCTTCTTTTCTTCATTGATTTTCTCATTGAAAAATGCCACAGGCCTTCCCTCTTGACTCAATACACCCCCTACTGCAATACCACTTGCATCACATTCAATTGTAAACAATTTGTCAGAAGTAGGTAAGAGTAAGATAGGTTTGGTAGCTACCTCTTGCTTCAATGTTTGGAATGCTTTTTCAGCTTCCTCAATCCACTTGAACTTAGTCTTAAGCCCCCCTTTGATGGTGTCAAGTACTGGTGCACATATGCCACTAAAGTTTCTCACAAATTTCCTATAGAATTGTGCCAAACCATGAAAAATTCTAATTTCAGTCCCTATTTTAGGGGCATGCCAATTCAAGATTGCCTCCACCTTGCTTGGGTCCATCTTCAAAGTACCCTTGGACACCACAAATCCTTAGTAGACTAGCTCCTGCTGCAGAAATTCACATTTCTCTAGGTTGATAGCCAATTTCTCCTCATGTAGCCTTTTCAAGACTAACCTTAAGTGCTCAAGGTGTTCTGCTTTGGTTTTGCTATAGATGAGTATGTCATCTAAGTACATCACCACAAATCTACCACTGAAGTCCTTCAAGACTTCATTCATCAAACTCATGATGGTGCTTGGGGCATTGGTAAGCTGAAATGGCATCACAAGCCATTCATACAACCCATATGTGGTTTTAAAAGTGGTCTTCCACTCATCACCCTCCTTAATCCTTATTTGGTGATGACCATTTTTGAGATACAACTTTGAAAAATACATAGCACCTCCTAAATATTCCATAAAGTCTTCTATCCTAGGAATTGGAAATCTATACTTGATAGTAATCCCGTTGATGGCCCTTGAATTAGTGCAAAGTCTCCACTTGCATCTCTTCTTGGATGACAACACCACCGAGACTACACATCGACTAATGCTTTTGTTGATCAGTCCTTGATCCAATAACTCTTGCGCTTGCATTGCCACTTCTTTGTTTTGATCAGGGGTAAGCTTGTATGCTACTTTGTTAGGCAGAGATGCACTAGGTACAAATTCTATTTGATGACTTATAACCCTTCTTGGAGAAAGTGTTGCAGGTGCTCCATCACTTATAATGTCTTTAAATTCCTCCAACATTTGCTTCACCTGCTTAGGTATCTTTGTTTGCAACTTATGTTCCTCTTCTTTTGGCTTGACAACAATGGCACATCCCACTATTTCATCATCATGTAATGAGTATAAGAATTCCTTCCCACTGCTAAGAAACACACTAGGTGTCATTGAGACTCCTTCATCACTCTCTATTAGAGACTGAATCTTGAATGTCTTTCCATCCTTCTTGAAGGAAATGGATTTCTCCTCTCCATCATAGATCACTTTCCTATCAAAATGCCAGGGTCTTCCCAATAGGATATGGCAGACATCCATGGGTAGGACATCACAAAGAACCTTGTCCTTATAGCCTCCAATGGAAAATTCCACCCATGTCTACTCATCCACTAACACACTCTGCTCTTGATTCAACCAAGTCACCTTGTAAGGGTTTGCATGGGGAATCTTTGTGAGTTTCAACTTCTTTGCTGCTTCCTCTGATATGATATTGCCTGTCAATTCTGAATCAACTATCACCTTGAAAACTTTGCCTTGGATCTTGTATCTAACTCTAAAGAGAGCTCTCCTTTATTTGGGTTCTCCTTTAGTAGGTTGCCTAATGAGCACTCTCATAAACATCAAGTTCTCCCCCATCTCTGATTCTAGTTTTCTCACCTCATTGGTACATGAACTGCTTCCATCTTCTTGGGCATAAGCTACCCTCTTTTCATTTCTAGAGCTTGTAGGTTTATCAGGACACCTATAAGTAGGGTGTCCAAGTTGTCCACATTAGTAACATTTCATTGTGGAAAAGTAGGAGCTACTTCTTCCTCTACTTGTTCCACCATGAAACCCTCTTCCTTTACTAGAATTACCTTTTGCACTGGTCTCTGCAACTTGTTCTAGGAGTCTACTCTTTCCTTGGCTTCTTGAGTCACCTCCTATGCCACTAGAACCTCCTCTTTGACCCCCTCTAGTGTCTCTACCTCTACCTCTATTTTTAGAGTTGGGTTCTTTCTTCAATCTCTACTTTTATTCTATCTTTTATGCCATATGTTGACACCCAAGAACTGTGGTGGGAGTGAACAAATTCATCTCCTCTGCTATACTCCATTTTAGCCCACTCAAGTATCTTTCCACCTTGATGCTCTCCTCTTCCTTCACTTTGGAACTTAGGCTCAATTTATAAAAATATTCTGTATAGGTGGCAACATCCATCTCTTTTTGTCTTAGATTCAATCTCCTTCTATGCTGCTAGATTTCAAAATCTACAGGTAGGTAGGCTTCTTTCACCTTGTTTACCATAGCTTTCCAATTGGCAATTGGATTCTTTCCCTCTTTCTCCCTTTCTTCTTGGAGATAGTTCCACCAAGTTAGAGCTTGGCCTCTTAACCTTGATTTGGCCACTTTGACCTTCTGTGCTTCAAAGATCTCTTCACATTCGAAGTGATTCTCCATACCCTCTATCCATTGCATGATGAGTTCTATGTCCATTCTGCCAGTAAGTAGTGGGACACCTTCAAGTGCTTTGCCAATGATGGCCTTTATTGCTTTCAAGAACTACTCATCTTGAGTTGGAGGATCAGGTGCAGGCACCTCATCATCTATATAGTCTTCTCTTTCTCTTTAGCATCTTGCTCCTCCATTCTATCATTGACTTTGTCTGCTTTGGCTTGGACATCATCCAATAGTTGCTCCATCTAAAACAACCTTTCCTGTAGGAGTCTATTTGCTTCCTCTTGGTCTTCTAATTTATTTTCTAGCTCTGCATTCATCACCATCTTCTTCTTTTGATATGACCCTACTGATTCTTCTAGAGGTTGAAACATTCACACTCTCCAGCTATCCACTTCCCAAGTCTTGTTAGCTCTGATACCAATCTGATGGGGAGATTGGGATAGACTAGCTTAGTCTATGCTCCTTGATCCTTGTCTTGGATCCCTAGTGTGCTCTACCCACACTCTATGGTCTCTAGGATGCCTCTTGTTAATAGGATCCCCTGACCCAACCCAATCTAACCACCAATGTTGAACACTCCTCCTTAGCTTTCTTCCACACTCTCTAGCTTCACACCCTTACATAGGCTAATAAGGGTCTCTTCGCTTGAACAACTTCACAAACTATAACAAGGGTGGATATGTCTCCCAAGGTGTTTTTTCATCCATCTAAGTGACTCCAAGGGCTTGGGTAAGTTGGCTCATTACCCAATCCCATCATTTCTTCCCAAAATAGGGCTACAAGGAAAGGGCCCCAATTAGGCCTCCTCTCCGGGTTTATAGGACTTTTGACCTACTATCTTCACCAAACCATGGCTAAAATTCCAAAGATACTTCCATTAATTTTCCCATCCCTCAAGGATTTTCAAGGTTTTAGGTCTTCAAATGTCCGTACAGTGCCCTAACTAGAAATGAGGGTTTCTAGGGCTTTTTGAGCTTGGCAGAGTCACAGAGCTAGTTTGTTTGTGTAAACACCCACATTGGATTGGTGGAAATCTCTACTTATCACCAATGAACCTTCTCTTATCCTTCTTGAACTCCTCCAAAGGATTATCTCTAAAGTCTTCACCCTTGCCTTCTAGAGCCTTCACAACGTTGACCTTACCTAGTCGGGCACAGTCCAGGCTCGCCTAGGGCTTGGTCAAATAAATGCTTGCACACCCCTCCTAGGGCCCTACTTGAATATATATACAGAAGAGGGTTTTTACTACCATATCCCATGGTTCCATGGTGTTTCCATGGTGGGGATAGGAGCTACAGGCCCATATTTACATGTCCCTCCAAACTGGACAGAGGACTGGTGGTTTCAAAATATAAATAAGAACACACACAAACTTGCAGAGAAATTAATCTAAACACAAAAAAATGAAAAAAAATACTCAAATGAAGATGTTAAATTCCAAAGATCTTAAGTTCTATTTATTAGTTCTTCATATTCATGCCATTTGTATTGACTAGCACACCAAAATACAGTCACTGTATGGTTAAAATTTCTCAAAGCCGTACACACTGACTTCCAACCCCTGGATTAGGTTTTTTCCAATCATAAATAGTCTATTCCTTAGGGTATGATCTTAGTTAGGGCTCTTGGTTGCTTGGTAAGGGTTTGAACCCATATTAGGAAAAGTTGCTAAGCAACTTTTGAGGAACTTTTGAGCAACTTTTGTTGCTTGGCTCACTTCACATCCTAAGACCACTCTTAGGTCTAAAACAAAGCACACATGTGCTAAAACATTGAATACCCCTATTTTAAGACTTTTATCTACTCTAAGGATAGGTGAAATCAGGGTGACATCATCCCTTGAGTCCCTGTACAACCATAAAGAAGGACATGACTATGACCTTAGGATCCTAACTAGACCCTACACACACACTGAGCTCATGGCTCTTATTATACTCACAAGGCTTCATGTAGAAGCTCTTCATAAAAAAATTTATAATGGTGGGAGCCCTTAGAAGGGTGCTTCTGCACCAGAGGGCCACATACTATTTTTCTTTTTATTGTATAGTTGTACCTTCTGCACAGAGATCCCCTTTGTATTCTATTATTGCACAACAGTCTGAGGGTGCCATGCCTCCTCCCATTCCAGGAGGAGAAGATGTTCCTCCTCCTAACCATCCTTGAGATGATGAGGGTATGAGCCAAACATGATTTTTATACTCATATTCTATCTCATACTGATATTTGTATCTAATTGATATACACTGTGTTGTATCTTGTATCATTTTTTTTATCGATATACATTGTGACATATTTTGGACTCTTGTATTAATACCTTGATACTTTGATATTCTAATACTCTTTTGATTCATTGATATTATGTTGATGCCATTTGATTCTATTTCTATATGATGCTTTCTTATTTATGCACATGTGTCATGATATTTGATATATTTACTTGCTTTGGATATTAGTCTCATCATTGTCATATGGATACTTGGTCATGTGGTTAGATTAGATGGATGATATCTTGACATCATTATATCATGTCACTGATATATACATATGTTTTTGTGTTTTGAATGCTTTATGGATGTATGAATGTAGATGCATATGATGCTTTATGATGATGACGTTCTTCTTTTATTTTATGCATGCACATATGTATGAGATGAAATGTGATGCAATGTATGGACATGTTTTTGTTTATTTATGAATGAATGATTAGGTATGCATTGTGCAAGCATATTTATGGTACCGACATGATTATGTAGGTGTATGGATATCGGTGATAAATACTCAGTCATTTCATGTGAGCTTTTATGATGATCATATGATGTACTTGGTCAAACTCAGAAAATGTTTATGTTTGTAGGATTTTCCTTTATATTGATGTTGATTAATTACATTCACACAATCATAATGATGCAACTTAAAATGAATGCAACTATATTAAAATGAATACAATTTAGAAATGAACTTCAATGCAACTAAAACATGAAATACATCTAAAATGAATCTAATGCAAATTAATATGAAAATGCAACTAAAAATGAATCTAAATGCAATTAAAAATGAAATGCACCTAGACTAAGACACCTAGGATAGTCACTATTTATTCAAAGTGAGTTTATTATCATCATAGAGAATTTGTTATTGGGACCTCATAGGTTAGTACAATTTTCACTGATAGATTTTTCAATCATGAAAATATGAATACTTCCCTTTCATTTTTCATGTCGAAAGTTAACCTAAACATTAAAGCATATATGCTAGAATATTTTGTCAGTTACTTCATATTAATATAAACCTTTTTTTGTTCTTGTGAAAAATGTATACCCGCAATGACCTTTTATTTTATATTCATATCCTTGGGTATTTTCTCAATTTATTGTGTACCTTGCTAGGAAGTTGTTTTTATTTTAGGTTAAAAATAGGCAAATAAATAAATATGACCTCACTAAAGCTTTCATAGGAAACAGGTCAAGGTATATGTGGCATTCCAATCATGATGGAGGCACTTATCATAGACACCCATTCCATATAATCACCTTAGATCATCATATTTATTACCATAAGTAGAAGACAAAGAAAATGTTATGTCCCCAGTCCTTGTTTCTCTTGTCATTTTTAGACATCATCGAGTCACTCAAGGAACATAACAATAAAAAATTGATAATAAGTTATAAAGAAAAAATCATTATTCCTTCATTTAGTTTCTGCAATCAAGATTAGTCTATTTTCTTCAAACATATGCAGTTGTAGTGTTTAGGAACACATTTGTTTAATTTGCAAACACGCGTAGAAATTACCAATCATAGAATTTTCTTTCATTTATAAATGTCTCACCTATTTAGTGTTTAGAAACACCCTTATCTTCATGACGTAGTGTTTAGAAATTTTTTTTAGGTCCAAGTATTAAAAAATACTATTGTTGGTGGCATTAAGAAATACCTTTATTTTCATAGTTTAACGTCACTTGCAGACTAGGGATAAGCGACACCCTGGCATAAAGTCTTAATAGCGACTAGGAGACCCTGAGACATGCATAACTTTGATCATTTCCCCCTAGGAAAAATGGTTTACCCAGGACTTTGATATAGACAGATTCCATCCTTAGGAATATATGGTTTTTTAATAGTACATTTTAGGATTTGGTTTTTCATGACAATGACAGAATGATATGTACAAGCTTAACTTTACATTAGCCAAGTGTTCAAGCATTGTCTTGATAGGTAGAGCATTGATTACAATTAGTGCCTATTTACCAGGTTTTCACCACTTTTCCAAACTTTTCTATTTTTGCCATCATGGTGCTTGTTTACCAGGTTTTCACCAAGACACTTTTTCTCTTTTTTTATTTTTTTGCACTTTTTATTTTTATTTTTTATTTTTTTGGACTCACCAAGGCACCCATTTACCAGGTTTTCATCGAGATGGTCATTTTTTAAGGACTTTTTCCATTGATTTTTATTTTTTTCAGGATCAATATTTTCTATTTTTGGTTTTCTTCAGGAACTCTTTCTGCTTTTTTGGTACTTTTTTCAAGAATTGTTTTCATTGTACATGTGCTATCTCAAGAATGTCAGGTATAAAACCTTTTCAGGTGTAGAGTGTTGATTGGATCTATTAGGACATCTCCCTTAGGTTTATCTAATTGATAGGCTTCTAATCCAAATAATGTTGTAATAACAAAGGGACCCATCGAGTTGGGTTCAAACTTTCCCTTTTGCTCTCGATGTTGCTGAATTTTTATATTTTGTCTTAGAACTAGATTTACTACTTGGAGTGTTCATGGATTTATTTTATTGTTGTATCCTCTTGACATTATATTTTGATAGAATTTGAGATGATCAAATGCCTTTTGTCTATGCTCATCTATAAATTCTAGTTCTTGTAGTCTAGAGATTTTGTAGTCTTCATGAGTGACAAGATTTTTTAATGATACCGTCAGTGATGGAATCTCTACTTCAACTGGTAGTATTGCTTCAGACCCATAACTAGTGCAAAAGGAGTTGTGCCAGTTGGTGTTTTAATGCTAGTGTGATATTCCCACAATACTGGATTTATCTACAAATTCTAGTCTCTTCCTGATTTGCTCACTGTTCTATGCAAGATTTTTAAGATTATTTTATTTGATGCTTCAGCCTATCTGTTACCTTGAGGGTAATAGATCGAGGAATAGTGCTGAGTGATTTTGAATTGAAGATGCAGGTCATCCATGTCTTTTTTTTTAAATTGATCCCCATTGTCAGTCACAATTGATGAGGATATTCCATACCGACATATGGTGTACTACAAGATGAATAGTGAGATTTTCTTTCCTGTAGCATTGGCTAGTGGAACAACTTCCACCCATTTTGTAAAATACTCAGTTGCGGTAATGATATATTTATGTCCATTGGATGAGTCTGGGTAAATCTATCCGACTAAATCAAAAGTCCATTATTCAAATGAACAATGTGTTATGAAAGGAATTATCTCCCTAGATGGAGCTATTGGCAAGTTGTCTATACTGAGATATATGACTAGATATAGTGTTGTCATTATGGAAACAAAGTCATATAGTAGTTTGGAGTCAGTGCACTAAGTAAAAAGATCATAATTCAGTTAAGTATTGAAGACTAGACAACATACAGAGCACTAGAGACTTAGAGCATTAGTGCACGTGTGTACAGATGAATTAAGGTATGCACCCTAGAAGTTAAGGTTGTTAGACTATACTTATGCTTAGTCTAAGAGTGCATAAGTAGATATATAAAGATGTGAAAGTTACAGTCAGTTGAAGTTGCATAGCCAGTGTGTGCCAGTAGAGAACAGAGCATAGAGTTGACAGTGACTATTTTGGTTTGCGATTGTAAATTAATGTTGTAGAGGCTATGCACCCATTGTATTTAGGTTTCTGACATATGTAAATGTATAATTGTAAGCACGCTTAAGCCAATTCATTTGGAAGGATTATTTGTAATTAGTTATAGGGCCGACCTAGTTGTATATTTGGTATGAGCACATAAATATAAGGTGTGTCCATTGTAATCAGTATGGAAGTCAAGCAAGTTGTAATAGAGTTGAGATATGTGAAGTGAGCATAAGATGCATTAGAGCTTTGCTAGAGGTCAAAGCATCAACGCACCAAAGGAACTGATCAGATAAGTAGTGTCACAGCAATAGTTCACCTGTAGATATAGTGTTTATCTGATCCCAGAAGGTTGTAGCCTTCATCATTTGAACAGTGAGCTCTAGGATAGTGAGTCCACTCCCCTAACAGGGATCATTGTAAAAGACTCCTAATAGGTTTGACCCTTAACCAAGTCTACTATACTAAAAGCATTGTAAAGCTACTCCTAATAGGGTAAAGGATCTTCTAACAAGGATCACAAAACACTAGTGCAGATTATTAGTGGGTATCAAGTCCCACCGGGGTTTTTACCTATTTGGGTTTCCCCATAACCATATTGGTGTCATGTGTTGATTTCATGTTTATGTGAATGTTTAATTTAGTACTTAAGCATTTATAATTTAGTATTTAGATTAAAGTGAAAAGTTAAAATACAGTGAACACTGATTCACAACCCCACCCTCTCAGTGTTCCCATTCCTAAAAATTGGTATCAGAGCTCTAGTCCTCAACATAGAAGTTTAACCACTTGAGGAGATCATGGACAAAGTAGATATGAAACATTTGAAGAAGAATCTTGAAGCAGCTCTTGAAGACCTGGACAATTCAAAAAGAGAAATTGAAGAACTAAAAGAAAAAGTCAGTGATGGTCAATTAGTTATCAAAAGACTAAGAAAAGATTTGAAAGGACACTCTAATAGTGAACTTGAAGAAAAAGTCAAAAAGTTGAGTGAAGAAAATGCATCTCTATTGAGTCAGCTTGAAGAATTAGATGACAAACTAATGAACAATCAAGATGTCTACAATGAACAATTCAAGGAGAACCTTCAACTGAATGAAGAACTAAGGGAAGCTAACTTAGAAATCTTGGAGCTAAAAAATGTCAAAGAGAGCTTGGAATCTAAATTGAAGAAGTCAAAGGATCATATTGACAAATTACACACCAGTACTGAATTGGTAGAATCATAGTTGTATGCAAGATGAATCAAAGGAGACACTAGCTATATTGGGTACAATGAAGCACAAAATCAGATTGATAGTATGTGAGCAAGAAAGGATTCACAAAAGGACTCTACTAATACTAGGAAGATTGAAGATCAAACCAAAGACAATGGTGGTCCTCCTAAAAATGAGTGCAAGCCTATAGAACACACCTGTTTTGCATGTAACAAGCATGGACACATTGTAAGGAATTGTACAGAGGTAAAACCTTTCAATGGTTATTGTTATACATGTAATAGATTTGGTCATAGAGCAATAAATTGCAAGACTAGTAAGAAGAACAAGATTCAACATGATCAAAGAAATCAGAATCAGACTAATACAAGAAGTTCTCAGAATGTTACATGTCAAATATGTAACAATAATGGTCACTCAGCTAGAACATGTAGAATGGTGACCCATGTCAATTTGCTAAGGAATAATAGACCTCCAGTGATTTTTCACACCTGTAACAAGGTTGGACATATCTCAAAGTTTTGTAGATCAAGGACGCAAGATCAGGAAAGCCCTAAAAAGGCCGAAGAACTAGTTTTGGATCCTGAAGCAAAAGTCAAGTTTGTAAAAGCCTTAGAGGATGTGAGAATGATTTGGTTAGAAGGAAAGAAGGACAATGCTATTGAGAATGTATTGGATGCATCCCAAGTGGACGCACCCTCTACATCTGCATAAATGGCCCTCAGGGTCATAGGGGGAGCTAATTTAGCTCTAGACCCCTGCATGGCTGGTATACTCATCCTTAGAGTATGTACATTTGGCATTAAGCTATTGGAGTGTATAGGAACCTTTGTGCAAGAGTGCACATGCTGATTGTTGGCGAAACTTGAGTTTGAAAATTTAAAGTGACAACCTAGTTTACGTGAGTTGCATTAATGGAAAATTTCTTACTTTAAGTACATAGAAAGTTGTTTATTCACTCATTGCATTCATACTCAGAGAAATTGGAGAGTAGATTGAGCCTTGAAAGTTGTTGTGAATATTTGGAGATTAAATTATTAGTGTTTACAATACATTTGATCAGTTGTAGAAACCCTAGCTCGTTGCACCAATTCAAAAACTGTCATAACATCTCAGAGATCATTTGGAAAGTGAATATCAAGTAAGTCATGGCCACTCCTATTGTTTTTTATGTTGTTGAGAAGAAGAGGTATATTTTCAAGAGGCACCCATTTAAATCAACCCTAGATGATTTAGAGGGAGCTTTCTCCCACATGCCGATGGGCGTCATGCATGTAGAAGACATAAGGGCTTACATATATTGTAAGAAGGAACATGTTGAAATGGATAGGTTAAGGGTGCACATGGACACAATGTTGAAACCAGACAAAATGTTCACGGATGAATACACAAAATGGAATGATCACCCCATTGTTGAATATGCCACAGAATATGAATTTTATGAAACTGAATGGATGTAGATATTGTTGAGAAGAATCCATGATGATTTGTTTTGGATTGGAGATGTACCAGTAAGAATAATAGGATACCTAATTCATGAGATGACAGGCCTCTCTAAGACAGGCACCATCCTTCCTGTGGGTAAGGATGTTAGGAAAATGGTGGAGCAAGTGTGTAAATCTAGAAGTGATAAGTGCGACATGACCATTGAGCCTATAGAGCAACTAGACATCAAGTTGATATCAATGATATTGGGTTACAAATTTCATCATACCAGCAGGGTGAATAGTGTGTCTGCGGGCACTATTCTAGAGCCATCCGTCTTGTGCAAGAAGATGGAGAGTTCAACTTGTGTGAGATCTTGTGATCATAGTTGATAGACAACATCAAGGCCATCAAACATGATAAGACTAAGGTATTCAGGTTTGGGTCCCTAATCATCTATATGTACCTTCATATAGTTGGTAAGGTGTAAGACTTGTATCTAGACAAGTCCATTCCTACCATGCCATAGATATCAAACAAGGCATCCACAGAAAGCACACTTAGAGATTACATTACTTTGGAATTATTGCCCAAAATTTCCTATCTATTCAATCTTGGCCATAGGCTAGACTCCATCCAGGGTCTACATTTTAACCATGTTGAACACCTCTGAGAAATTTTTCACGGCCTTTTCTCTTGTCCTCTAGTCTCTGCAATTGTTTAGCTCTTTGGTCTGAGGATCACTTAATTTGAAAATCTAGCCATTGGCAAAAAGCCCCAAAAGCCTTAAACCCTAAGCCCTTTGGCCTGTTCTATTTCACTGTTACCTTTTTTGGTCACTTAAGGGTCCATTTCTTCATCTGCGCTTTATTTTCTAACTAGTCGCAAGATCTCCTATTCCCAACGGTTAAGTCCTTAACGTCCAGCGACCTGAGGAGCGGTTATTATTTGTTTGGCGGTCCTAGTTTTGAGGCAGTTAAGATCTAAGCAAGATTGATGGCTATCGTTATACCATTGGGTAAAGGTGACACCTTTTTAAGTGTTGCAATTTAATGATGGCCATTGATCTTCATCTCAATGCATTCGGTTGCCATTGGGTCCACTACCACATGGTCCAAGGTGTTTTCTCCTGATTGGTCACAAGATTGTGATGTGGAAACATGTCAAGTCGGCCCAGTGAGTTGTCTTTCCTTAAGATCTAATGACTATCTTATGATCAAATGGAATCTTCTAAACCCATGCGATCATACGACAATTGTTGATCTTGCTTTATTGCCAAGTTCCTGTCAAGGGAGTCCTCATTGTGACGTGCTCACATTTCATTGGCCGGCCGGATGGTGCAAGGATTTTTCAGTGGGCCCGAGGTCTTTGGCTCATGAGGCGAGTTAAAACCTAGATGAATCTCGCGGTTGTCATTATACCATTGAAGTAAGATGCATGAAGTTTAAGGCTATGGTGTAATGACAACCATCCGATGAAAGGTTAAGAATGTCGCGGGTCCGTGTTGCCAGGAGGCACTGACATGATCCATCCTTATTGGTTGCTGGGCAGAATAGTTGGCATTTGTTAGTGGGGCCTATCTTTCCTAATGGTTAAGTTGTGGTATGATCTCATGGTTGTCATTATACCACTTGGATAAGATGCATGTTGTTTAAGGCTTGTGCTATAGCGACCACCGTTTGATGAAATATCAGTGGGTCATGGGTCTGATGTGCTACTTGTTGCTGAGGTGTTCATTTTTTATTAGCTTTTGACTGGTGATGTGGCATTTGAATTTTTAGATGGGGCTTGCGACTGTTACAAAGTTGATCTAGGCCGTTCATCTGCTGGGAAATGATGATATCAACGACCATGTTTTAAACTTGAATCAACTAGCCATTTAAAAAAAAAAATTAAATATATTTCAAGAGGTTTCTTGCTGGTTTCTTGCTGTTGGTCGAATGCGAGGTCGCAGGTAGCTCAGAATTGATGTTCTCACGATAGTTGCAATTGGGAGGATGATGAAGAAGATCTGGGTAGCCGTCGCATATGATTTCTCAAGTACCATGTCAGTGTTCTTGTGCCAAAGAAGCATTAAAAGGTTGGTGCCACATGTGGCCTTCTGTACTTCAAAATACAAATGTCTGCGAGGATCAAATTTAAGCATTCATGATAAACTCAATTCAGCAGAATCAAGGTCATCGTTGTGGTGTGAAGTTTTCAACTTGCAGAGAGATGAGATGGACTTACAAGGACTAATATCTAATCAGCCAAGATATCCCTATGATGCATTTATGCTCAGATATGACAGAGTTAGGGTTTGATTATTCTATGAAAATTTATGTAACCCTAATTAGGTTTTTTGCTCCTACCTGTGTGCAATTAAGGAGATGTATATAATGTTTTTTGGAGCTTTTAGAAGCTCAGAGTTTACAATTGTAAAAGGGAGATTTTCTTTTTGAGGAGTTATCTGAGGCATTCTTTCTACCCTCTGGCTTTCTGTAGTTTGTAACCTTTCATTGAGGTTTAGATATTGCAAAGGTATTTTGTGACATTCTTTTTGTCCTTACGCCTTCTTGTCTAAATTTTCTCTTAATGAATTGAGTATATGTATGTTTTCAGTAATATCTTAGGGTTCTTGATCCCTCTTTCTTTTTGCAATTCATGTGTATTCCTATGGATGATTTGATTTGAATGATCTTGTGGGTATACTTCAACCCCCCTGACAATCTGTCTCATTCCTATACCTAATTGCAGAGGCGAATGTTTGTTTGTAGGTTATAAATTGTGTCTAAATTCTTAGGAATGCTATTGTTTGTGAAATTCTCTCTTTCCCTGAATAGCCTCTTTCTATTGCAGACCCTTCTATGAAATATTGATGCAAGCCTATTCAGTGAGTTGTGATCTCCTAGACCTAAGTTTATGCACTGATTTCATCCTCTATATTGTAACTCATACCATCATTTTGGTGTATCACCTAGTAGGATAGTTTGCTTTTAGTTATTTCCCTTTCATGCATTCCTTTTATCCCTTTTCCCCTCAAGAATTTACTTTCATGTCAAAAAGAGCAAATTAAGGTGATTATCCAAGAGGAACCAGCCTAGAACCTGGAGGTCTCATCTTAGTTAGCAGAAGTCCCACACTTGGAGATGATTCCCATGTTATACTAGGTTATCAAGACCAAGAGAGCTTGAAACAAGGGTGCAAACTTAGTGTATAACAATTTTGGCACGCTCGGTGGGACCACAAAAATTGAAGTTTATGTTTGAAGATTATGCTATCTCTGATATACTGATTGCATAATATAGAATTTCTAGAAGTTTTTCTGTCAAGTATAGCTAGCGACTCCACTGATTTCACAGACCCAGGCTAAACTTGTTCAAAGTTTATGAGAAATATTGAGACCAGGAGGTCAAAGCCCACTAAATTTTTAGAGTTTCCCTTTAAAAGAGGCTACAAAGGTAGATCAACCCATAGAACATCTCCTACAAGGAGAGTACAGTCTACACCACCTAATACTTCAAAAAGTAGACCTTTTCCCTTTCATCTTAGAAGAAGAGGAAGATCTCTAACTAGAGATCTAGAAGAAGATTTAGATCCAACATCCAACACAACTCACACAGCTGCTACTCAGCAAATTTCAGCTCTGACAATGGCTAGGCAGTTTGCTTTTGCACCTTTCAACTAGGGAAGTCCATTAGTCTTTGCTCAACATCATGATGTGCCCTTGGGGGCACTAAAGAGTCTACTTGATTTCACAGGTGAAGGAAAAACTATAGCTTTTGAGCATATAAGAGATGTGACCACTATCTGTAGGATACATAATATAACTCAAGAAGATGTGGCCACCAAGCTATTATCAACCTGTCTCAAAGGTAAGGCTCTTGAATGGTTTAGAACTTTAACTATTGGTTCCATTAATTCATGGGATGGATTAGGGGATGCATTGAGTAAACATTTTGAAGATAAATTAGATAACTTGTCTTTGGTTGAGCAATTGACAACCATTAAAAGAGACCCTCAAGAACAAATGATAGACTATAACAATAGATTTATCAAGACATGGAATAGAATTCCAGTTTTAGTGAGGCCATCGGCTAACCATGGTTTCTTATACTTCTTGCAAAGCTTGAATGGTCAAATTTATGTCATGATCCAATCTATGGGTGGTACCTCTCTACCCCAAGCTTTTGACATAGTTGTTAGAGCTGAAAATTATTTAATCCAGGCAGGCATGATAGCTAGAAGGCCACCCATGCCCATCTTTCCTAGCCTTCAGCCCATTGCACCTTTACAAGTACCTCCTTTTACTCCTATTCCCACCATATTAGCACCTTAGGCTAGTACTAGCAGTTAGGAGCTAAAAACAAGTTTCTCTCAAGAGCTACAAGAGATGAAGAATAGTCAACAAACTAGTCAGCAAGAAATGAAAAATTTGTTGCAGACTTTAACTAAAGAGGTCACAAATCTAAAGAGGCAAGGGAAAGGAATCAGACCACCCTTTCAGCCACAAGGCCAAAGTCCTAATCAACAATATTAGAATCAAGGATAGCCTTATCAACAAAATAGGCCACCATACGAAGGAGGTTATCAAGGACACAGACAAAATTTTAATCAAAGACCATTCCAACCATACAACCTTGCACCTCTCAATTCTGTGAATCCAGTTAGGGAAATGGTCCCTAGTCAAAATAATATGGTTATGGACAATGAATGGTGTTTCCCTTGTAATCAGCCTCATAATCAGGCTACCTATTCAAATGGATGGATGAACCAAGCCCTAATGGTTCAAAATGCCTCATATACTCAATTAGAGGCTTCTTCCAGTGGATCAGTTCCTCAACAAGAACCACAAGATAATGAGACTACTCTTTTCAATTGGGAGCAACAAGAATTCAATTGGGTCAATGGTGAATTTTCCATTGCTACCAACACAAGGTCAAAGAGAAGAGCTCAAGACATGGAGCGAGCAGATTCTGGGATTAAAGCTACTACTTCTACAGAACTAATGCAATAGGATACTCCCATCATATTCAAGAAGGCTCCTGTCATTACAAGCAAAGAAGGCTAGACTCTCAAAGAAGTGGAGCCCATCATAGTAAAAGCACAACAAAGAGTACACACTATGACACCTTTCAACATTGTAGACAACATGAAGAAGGTCAATATTACTATGTCTATGTGGGACTCTTTGGCTATTTTAGGGCAACCTGAGATTTTGAAGAAAGCTATGACTAAAATGACAACTCCTCAGCCTACAAAAGAGACTGCAAAGCCAGTGTTGGTCAACACTGATCAAGAAAAGGAGGCTCCAAGTTGCAACTCCAAAGCCAATCCCATGCAAGGTAGGAACTCAAAGCCACCTCCCTTTTATGTATCTTTAATTATTGGAAAATCCTTATTACATAATTGTATGGTAGATAGTGGAGCTACTACCACTGTAATGCCCAAAAAAGTGGTTGACCAATTAGGACTTAAATATGAACCCCTCTAAAATAAGGTTACACAACTTGATGGATCCTTAGTTAATACTATAGGTGTGGCTAAGGATACCAGTCTAATCCTTCATGCTAGTCCTAATTTCTCCATCCTACTTGATATATATATCATAGACCTCCCTGCTTTATTTGCCATATGTCTGTCAAGGGAGTTTACAACCAAAATAGGAGGCTACCTTTCTTCTGACTGGTCTCACATGCTTTTTCACACAAGATATGGTACCAAGGTAACCATTAAATCTGAATCATTGGTAGCACACCATATAGAACCATATGTGTCCAATACCATCAATGCAAGCTACCTTGAATTTGATAGCAATGACTTCCCAACTATCAGAGAAGCAAACACTAAGATAGAAAATATCCCTGATATTTCACTAGATGAACTAGAATCAGAGAAGGCTTTAGAGACCCAAGAAAATGTTATTTGGGATGCTGGTTTGGGAAGTTATTTGATACAAGAAAGTGGATCCATAGAGCCAAACCTCCCCAAAGAAGACACTGATTCAGAGGATCAGAGGAATCAGGTTTGGGAATTATTTTTTGATGGAGCTAGAAGCTTACATGGCTCTGGTGGTGGTGCTATGCTAGTATCCCCAAAAGGAGAAAGATACTATACAATTTTCAGATTTAGTTTCTCCTGCACTAGCAACACTGCAAAATATGAAAACCTTGTAAATGGACTGGAGTGGGCTAGAAAAAGAGAGCTCAAGGCCTTAAAAGTTTATGGTGACAGTGAGTTAGTAGTTAGCCAAGTGAGAGGGATAAGTGCAACCAAAAATGACACCTTGAGAACATACAAACATAGAGTTTGGGATGCAATTGAAGACTTTTGTGCTTTCAACATTGTTGCTATCCCCAGAAAGCTGAATCAAAATGCAGATAGATTGGCTGCTATTGGGTCTCGGTACAACATTCCTAATAGTGTTTCAAAGGAGGAGACCCAATAGCATATCAAAGTAATTGTCAGACCTTCTATCCCTGATAATGATACTAATTGGCAAGTATTTGACAATGATGAGCAAATTCTGCAATTCTTGTTTGAGGAAGATGTCTTCTCAGAGCATAACCAAGATAGGCTATTGCAAAATTATGGTGACCAAGTAATACAACTCAAGTCTAATAAAATGCCTAGAGGTCTTGTCACCTTAGAAGTTGTCTTCAACAAAGATGATCAAGTTAAAAAGAACAAAGCTAGCCTGGTAGTTCAACAAGAGCACTGTGTTGAATTAGAATTGGAACCAGGTAAAAGCTTACAATTTGGAAAAGTAGACACTGATTTAGAAAGGTAGGCTTACACCCAATTATTTAAGGAATTCAATGATGTTTTTGCATGGCAATATGAAGACCTTAAAGGTTTTAATCCAACCCTTGCTCATCACACTATTGAACTAGAGCCTAATGCCAAACTAGTCAGGCAAAAACAAAGGCCTGTTAATCCCAAGCTTGAGCCACTTATGCATAAAGAAGTGCTCAAATTGATAGAAAGTGGTATCATCTACCCCATAAAGCATACTTGTTGGGTTTCCAACCTTTTTCCTGTAAGGAAGAAGAATGGGGAGTTGAGGTTATGCGTTGACTTCAGGGATCTTAACAGGGCCTCTTTAAAAGACTACCATCCATTACCCTCTATGGAACAAATCTTACAATCTATCTTTGGATCCAAGATATTTTCATTATTGGATGGCTATTCAGGATACAATTAGATCTTAGTTAATAAAGAGGATCAATACAAGACTATATTTACAACCAAGTGGGGAACCATGGCTTATCAAAAGATGCCATTTGGTTTGTCAAATGCAGGTGCTACTTTTCAAAAGGCAATGGATATGGCCTTTAAAAGCCTCATGTACAAGTTTGTACTAGTCTACTTAGATGACATAACTGTCTATTCTAAACATGCAGCAGATCATATCAAACATTTGAGGAAGATCTTTGAAAGGTGTAGAGAGTTTGGGATATCTCTTAATCCCAAGAAATGTGTGTTTAGGGTTCATGAAGGAAAATTGCTAGGATATATAATATCCAAGAAAGGAATTATAGTAGACCCTAAGAGGATTGCAACCATTCTAGAGCTACCCTTGCCACATCATAAGAAAAGCCTTCAATCTTTCATAGGAAGGATTAATTTTGTTAGGCATTTCTTGCCTAATATTGCAGATTTATTGAAGCCTTTGACAGCCATGTTAAAGAAGAGTTCAACTTTTAGCTGTAATAAAGAAGGAAAAGATAATTTCTAGGCTATCAAAAAAGCCTTGACAGAAGCTCCTACTCTATTAAACCCAAATTTTAGTAAGGATTTTATCCTTTATGCTTATGGAGGTCATAATGCTATATCTGCTATGTTGACTCAAGAAAATTCAGATGGGTTGGAGCAGCCTATTGCTTTCTTCACCGAAGGTTTAGAAGAGTATGAACAAAGGTACTCTTTTGTGGAGAAACATGTACTTGCTGTGGTAAAAAGTCTTAAAATTTTTAGATATTTATTGACCCATAGCAAGGTACACCTGAAGGTTACTCATCCAAGTGTCAAAGAATTTTTGCTTTCCAAAAACCTAAACGAAAAAAGAGCTGGTTGGATTACCAAAGTGATGGAGTATGACATTGGTATCCAAACCACAAAATTGGTTAGAGGAAGAGGTCTTTGTGAGCATTTGGCAAGGGATGAAAGTTCAAAGAAAATAGAGCAAACGGATGCATCTCTGGTTGTGCATTCTATAGAGGAACATGCCAAGGTAGCATGTTGGTTGCCTAACATGATTCATTACTTGAAGACAGGACAATGTCCTACAAGCCTAGATTCAACAAAAAGAAGATATTATAGGTTACAATCTATTCCCTTTGTGATGATAGATGAGGTTCTTTTTAGAAAGGATCACAATGGTGTCCTTTTGAGATGTATTAATTCAAAAAAGATAGCTGATGTCCTATTTGCATTTCATGATGGACCTTTTAGAGGTCACGTTTCTCCTAGGACTACTACTTTTAAAATCATGAGGGCTGGATACTATTGGCCATCCATCTTCAAGGATAGTCATGAGTATGTGAGAAAATGCATCAAATGTGCTATGTTTGCAGGAAAATAAATGCTTGCAGCTTTACCCCTTCAACCAATCAGAACAGAGCAACCATTCATGAGATGGGGCATAGACTTTATTGGTATGATTAATCCTCCATCTAGTGTAGGACACAAGTGGATAATCACTGCAACTGATTATTTCACCAGATGGACAAAGGCAATTGCCTTGAAAGAATCAAATGAGAGTGTTGTCTTGAGTTTTTATGATGATATAATCCATAGATTCAGCACTCCAGACTCCATAATATTAGATAACACATTGGCATTCACAGGCCTTAAAGTCTCAGAATGGGCAATCAGAAATGGCATTTATCTGAATACATGTTCAAATTACTACCCTCAAGGTAATGGTTTGGCTGAATCAACTAACAAGAACTTGATTAGGATAATCAAGAAAACTCTCCAAGATAACCATAGAGATTGGCATACTAAATTGAAATTTGCCTTATGGTTAGACAGGATTACCCCAAAGAAGATCATTAGGAATTATCCTTATGTGTTAGTATATGGAAGAGAGGCTAAGTTGTCCATTTCAATTGAGTTGCTAGCTTTGGACTTGGCCACTCAATATGCCCTATTTGAAGAAGGAGATCCCTTACAAATCAGGTATGCTCAGCTCATAGAGTTAGAAGAACTCAGAGATAAGTCCATAAAGGATATGGAGTTCCATTAGGTACAGACAAAGAAAAGTTTTGATAGAAGAGCCAGGGCTAGAGACTTCAAAGTTGGAGATGTAGTCCTCAAGTGGGATGAATTCAGATCAAGGCCTGGCAGACATACAAAGTTTGATTCCTTTTGGGGTGGACCATTTGTTATTACAGAATGCAAGGGGCCTAATGCTTTTCAACTATGAACTCTTGGAGGAGATGCCTTGCCCATATTAGTTAATGTATTCCACCTGAAGCCTTGCTTTGAGGTCAATCCTTCCTCATAAATCTCTGTGAATATGTTTCTTGCTTTCTTTCCTTGCTTTCTAGGTTAGTTTTCCCTATTTTCAAAGAAGTGCCCATGCATAGTTTTGTCCCTCTAGTTCCAGGTCTTTCTCTCTATCAAGGAAGTGTTTGTGCTCAAATGATGACTTTGATGCCCAATGGATCATTTTAAGGCCATTGATCAATGTCTAGCAGGCTAACATCCAACAGAAATCACCAAAATGTTGCCCAAAATTTCCTATCTATTCAATCTTGGCCATAGGTTGGACTCCATCCAGGGTCTGCATTTTAACTATGTTGAACACCTCTAAGAAATTTTTCATGGCCTTGTGTCCTATCCTCTGGTCTCTACAATTTTTTAGCTCTTTGGTTTGAGGATCACTTAATTTGAAAATCTAGTTGTTGGCAAAAAACCCCAAAAGCCTTTAACCCTAAGCCCTTTAGCTTGTTCTATTTCACCGTTACCTTTTTTGGTCACTTAAGGGTCCATTTCTTCACATGCGCTTTATTTTCTAACTAGTCGCAAGATCTCCTATTCTCGATGGTTAAGTCCTTAATGTCCAGCGACCTAGCGAGCGGTTACTATTTGTTTGGAGGTCCCAGTTCTGAGGCAGTTAAGATCTGAGCAAGATCGACAGCTATCATTATATTATTGGGTAAAGGTGACACCTTTTTAAGTGTTGCAATATAACGATGGCCGTTGATCTTCATTTCAATGCAGTGCTTCAGTTGTCAGTGGGTCCACTGCCACATGGTCCAAGGTGTTTGCTCTTGATTGGTTGCGGGATTGTGATTTGGAAAAATATCAAGGAGGCCCAGTGAGTTATCTTTCCCTAAGATCTAATGGTTGTCTTATGATCACATGGAATCTTTTGAACCCATGTGATCATATGACAACCGTTGATCTTGCTTTATTGCTAGGTTCCTGTCAGGTGGGTCCTCATTGTGATGTGCTCGTGTTTCATTGGCTGACCAGATGGTGACAAAGATTTGTCAGTGGGCTCAAGGTCTTTGGCTCATGAGGTGAGTTAAAATCCAGATGAATCTCATGGTTGTCATTATACCATTGAAGTAAGATGCATGAAGTTTAAGGCTATGGTATAATGATAACCATCTGATGAAAGGTTAAGAATGTCGTGGGTCCGTATTGCCAGGAGGTGCTGACATGCTCGATCCTTATTGGTTGCTGGGCAGAATAGTTGGCATTTGTTAGTGGGGCCTATCTTTCCTAATGGTTAAGTTGTGGTATGATCTTGTGGTTGTCATTATACAGCTTGGATAAGATGCATGTTGTTTAAGGCTTGCGATATAGTGACCACCGTCTGATGAAATCTTAGTGGTTCATGGGTCTGATGTGCTACTTGTTGTTGAGGTGTTCATTTTTTATTGGCTTCCAACTGGTGATGTGGCATTTGACTTTTTAGATGGAGCTTGCGACTGTTACAAAGTTGACTGGGTCATTCATTTACCGAGAAATGATGATATCGACAGCCATGTTTTAAACTTGAATCAACTAGCCATTTAAAAAAAAATTTAAATATATTTCATGAGCTTTCTTGCTAGTTTCTTGCTATTGGTTGAATGCGAGGTCACAGGTATCTCATAATTGATGTTCTCAGGATAGTTGCAGTTGGGAGGATGATGAAGAAGATTTGGGCAGCCATCGCGTATGATTTCTCAGGTACCATGTCAGTGTTCTTGCATCGAAGAAGCATTAAAAGGTTGGTGCCACCTATGGCCTTTTGTACTTCAAAATACAAATGTCTATGAGGATCAGATTTAAGCATGCATGATAGACTCAATTCAGAAGAATCAAGGTCATGGTTGTGGCGTGAAGTTTTCAACTTGTAGAGAGATGAGATGGACTTACAAGGATTGATATCTGATCGACCAAGATATCTCTACGATGCATTTATGGTTAGATATGATAGAGTTAGGGTTTGATTATTCTATGAAAATTTATGTAACCCTAATTAAGTTTTTTGCTCCTACCTATGTGCAATTAAGGAGATGTATATAATGTTTTTTGGAGCTTTTAGAAGCTCAGAGTTTACAATTGTAAAAGGGAGATTTTCTTTCTGAGGAGTTATCTGAGGAATTCTTTTTTCCCTCTGGCTTTCTACAGTTTGTAACCTTTCATTGAGGTTTAGATATTGCAAAGGTATTTTGTGACATTCTTTCTGTCCCTATGCCTTCTTGTCTAAATTTTATCTTAATGAATTGAGTATATGTATGTTTTCAGTAATATCTTAGGGTTCCTGATCCCTCTTTCTTTCTACAATTCATGTGTATTCCTATGGATGATTTGATTTGAATGATCTTGTGGGTATACTTCAACCCCCCTGACAATCTATCTCATTCCTATACCTAGTTGCAAAGGAAAATGTTTGTTTGTAGGTTATAGATTGTGTCTAAATTCTTAGGAATGCTATTGTTTGTGAAATTCTCTCTTTCCCTGAATAGCCTCTTTCTATTGCAGACCCTTCTATGAAATATTGATGCAAGCCTATTTAGTGAGTTGTGATCTCCTAGACCTAAGTTTATGCACTGATTTCATCCTCTACACTATAATTCATACCATCATTTTGGTGTATCACCTAGTAGGATAGTTTCCTTTTAGTTATTTCCCTTTCATGCATTCCTTCTATCCCTTTTCCCCTCAAGAATTTACTTTCATGTCAAAAAGAGCAAATTAAGGTGATTATCCAAGAGGAACCAACCTAGAACCTGGAGGTCTCATCTTAGTTAGCATAGGTCCCACACTTGGAGATGATTCCCATGTTATACTAGGTTATCAAGACCAAGAGAGCTTGAAACAAGGGTGCAAACTTAGTGTATAATAGGAATTAATGACTTTCAGAGCAAGAATCCAGATGAGGTACAGGATTCATGAGAGTATTGTAGAAAAGTATAAGGATACAATATGCTTCATGGTAGAGATTAATACTACTTGTATGGAAGCTGTGGAACCTAGAACTAAATGGATTCATCCACTTGGATATGAATTTTAAGAACAAGTTCTTGAAGCTTATGCACAGGTATTGCTATCAGCCCCTAAGGATGACAATGAACCTAGGTGGGGAACCTATGAAGAGAAGACTAGAGAAGTTGATGCTAAGCTGAACAATGCTGCAACAAAAAGAAAGGTTGCAAAGGTCACATCAGAGATGCTAAGAATTCATGGTGTGTCACAAGTAGACCTTGATAAAGCAAGGGATGAGAAGATTTCTCTAGAATTTATGAGTGCAGCAGAAGAACAAGAAGATCCGAAGGTGAAAAAGATAAAAATTGAGAAAGATGACAGTCATAAGGGTAAAGAAGATAGTACTCCTTCTGCACCCAAAGATACTCCTCTGGAGTATAAGCCTTTATGCAAGAGGAAGAAAGAAGAAAGCACTAGTCATCCATCCTCGTGAGCATTAAGGATCAAGAAGAACACTCAAGCACCTCCTTAGGCAGGATTCAGACCTAGCCTCAAGGTTCTAAATACAAGAATTGTTGATGAGGGAAGGATTGATCAAGTAGAAAAGTTTTATGAATCTTACAGTGAGATTCACAAATCAAAGATTCATAATATGATTGTCAAACATATGATGAAATTCAAGAAAATAGTCCTTGAGCTGAAAATAGAAATTCCAAATAAAGTATGGGATATTTTTGAAAATCTGAAGAGACAAGCTAATGAGGAAGATCAAAGAATGAGAGAAAAAGTATTAGAAGATACTCTTCCAGTATGTTCTAAAGAAGAATTGGATTTGATATTGAATTTGGTGAAGCCACACCTTAGAACAAAAATGAGAACTCTTCACATTATGAAGAAAGATTATGAGTTGATAAAAAAGCAAACAAAGAAGGCCTTTGAAAAGGTGTTGTTGGAACAACAGATCAAACCACCTACTATGCCCATCACTCATGCACCCATCAAGGAAGATAAAGTGATAGAGCCCACTAATGTACCAATGATAGGTCCTTAGGACTCAGTGCCCATAGTAGAAACTCAAACAGAAGAAGATCAGTCTGCGCCTATAACTGAATCACCCAAAGATAACACAATTATCATAGATAATGTGCAAATAGCCATGTCAGTTACTAATAAGGAGTTAGACAAGTTTGAGGAAGCATTTGTCAGTACCAAGGAAGCATAAATCTTATGCAACAATACCCCTCCTACTCAACAAGAAGAAGTAATCATAGAAGATATAGCTGATGAAGACAAGAAAGGAGTAGAGGTAAAAAAGAAAGATGAATCTTCTACTGATTTGGTCAATATGAAACAAGAGGTGATGGATAGCACTCCCATCACTCCCTCCTCAGCATTGTTGTCAAGTTTCACACCTGACACTAGTAGTTTGGACTCCTAGAAGGAAGAAGACCTGATTAAGTTCAACGTCCTAGCTATGGAGAAGGCCAAGGAGAAACAAGTAATGAGGAATCATCTCCTGGTAGAATTAGTAAATATTTTGAATAGTTTTCTACCGGAGGATAAGAAAATGGAAAATATACATTCAGTTGATGATGTTAGCACATTCATCTCTCAGTTCAAAGTCAATTTTTCTAGCTTAGAAGAATCTGCGCCCATAGTGGTAGAGGAGAAATACTTAAAGAAGAGACTCAATGAACTGATAAGTAATTTTTCACTAGACTTGACCTCTCTTAAGTCTAGTCAGGCATCATTGAAGGAATTTTTAGATCAAGGAAGGAAAGTCATTGTAGAATCCATGGATCAAGATAAGTTCACTGATGCCCATCTTAAGAAGATCAAAGATGAAAAGGAAATGATTGAGAAGGTGAAGATTTTAGTGCAAGACACATCCACCAATGTGAACATGTGTAACAATGTCTATCAAGGACAATTGGATATAATTGAGAAGGCAGAAAAAGAAATGGAAAAGATAAGGTCTAGACAGACTTAGTTGAGGAACGCTCTTGCGCCCTCTCTAGACATTCTCAATCAGAACATAAAGGAGATTTATGTGACCATGATAACCTATGATCAAGGTCTAAGCATAGAATTGGAGAAGATAGAGAAGCTACAATATGCATTATGTGCCCATCTACAGATAGTCAATTCTCTGATAACCTTTTCGAAGAAGGAGATCCAGAAACTCAAGATTGCATATCCGAATGTTTTCCCTCAGTAAGTGTATGTAGATAAATTTTTTGATGCACCTTTGTCATTAATGTCAAAGGGGGAGTTGTATAGAATATGGAGTACACATATGTATAGGGAGATATAAGAGTATGTATAAAAATGTATAGAAGACAAAAGTTTTTTTTAGTAAGGAACAGTTAGAGACTTAGCCATATTCCTTTATTGCCATCAATGAAAAAGGGGGAGATTGTTGGAAAGTTGTCTATACTAAGATATATGTCTAGATATAGTGTTTTCATTATGGAAACAAAGTCATATAGCAGTTTGGAGTTAGCACACTAAGTAAAAAGATCAGAATTCAGTTAAGTGTTGAAGACTAGACAACATACAAAGCACCAGAGACTTAGAGCATCAGTGCATGTGTGTATAGATGAATTAAGGTATGCACCCTAGAAGTTAAGGTTGTTAGACTATAATTATTCTTAGTCTAAGAGCGCATAAGTAGATATGAAAAGATGTGAAAGTTATAGTCAGTTGAAGTTGCACAGCCAGTGTGTGCCAGCAGAGAACAGAGCATAGAGCCAACAGTGACTATTTTGGTTTGTGATTGTAAATTAATGTTGTAGAGGCTATGTGCCCATTGTATTTAGGTTTCTGACATATGTACATGTATAATTGTAAGCACGCTTAAGCCAATTCATTTGGAAGCATTATTTGTAATTAGTTATAGGGCCGACCTAGTTGTATATTTGGTATGAGCGCATAAATATAAGGTGCGTCCATTGTAGTCGGTATGGAAATCAAGAAAGTTGTAATAGAGTTGAGATAAGAAGAGAAGAGTTATGCAAAGTGAGCACAAGATGCATTAGAGCTTTGCTAGAGGTCAAAGCATCAACGCACCAAAGGAACTGATTAGACAAGTAGTGTCACAGCAACAGTTCATGTGCAGATATAGTGTGTATTTGATCTCAAAAGGTTGTGTTAGAAAGTAAAGTCCACCAAGATAACTAAGAGGGGGGGGGTGAATTATTTATTAGATAATTATAAATTTTATCAACCATAGAAATATAATTACCAACCATAGAAATATATTCATACACAATAACACAATGACACAAGATATGTTGACTAGGGAACCTGTTGATCAAAGAGTAAACCCCGATGGGAATGATGCCCAAAAAAGATACACTAATATGAATATTCCTTGTGAAAGGATGGACTTTGTTAGGAGTCTTATGAAATAAATTCAATACATATGAATCCCTGTTAGGAGATTTTGAATCCCTGTTAAAAGATTCTAACCCTGTTAGGAGTTATGGAAGACAGAAGGACCCACTGCCCAAACAACTTCAGGGTAAGATCATTGAACACACTATCCAAATAATCTTTGTATTACTCAATAGAATAATATGTTACCTCTTCTATGACTGTGCCAAAATGCACTCACTGTTACACCATATCTCAATTTCAGATCTCTGTACTTTGCATGTCTTCACAAATTTGCTTTCACATTTAGCTCTTTTCTTCACTTCATTCATACATTCACATTCCACCATATCCTCATCATCATTAAAACAAGGAAACACATTCCTTCCTTTATACCACACTCAAATAATTACAAATGAGTTAGCACATAATTACAAAATAAAAGTTTCCACACGCTACATCAAAATTACACAAAACTGTCAGCTTCCAAATACAATAATTATTTACTCATGCGACCTCAAAGTTTGCATTATCATCCACATCACTATCAATGTGTCTTAAAATTCTCTTTAACTGTGCAAAACTAGATTCCATCCCGATTAGGAGATATCATCCGATTTCCACAAACCGCTACTCAGGAACACTGCCTGAATACTACTTCCACCAAAATGCTCATAACTTCCATGAATAAATGAATTACTATCTGTGCTCTTAACCATCAATATATAACATATCAAAGAGTATATCCTCAACATCACATAGATCCAACTGCAATATCCCACGTGTGCTAATCCAAACTTTGTCTGCTTCTTTGCAAGTCTCTAGAAGATCACTGTGTTGACATCAATGACAATCATATTCATGAATGCAACAACAACTGCTATAGAATGACTGCCAAACATTCAACATTCATTCCTAATAGGTTGTAGCCTTCATCATTTGAGCAGTGAGCTCTAGGACAGTGAGTCCACTCCCCTAACAGGGATCATTATAAAAGACTCCTAACAGGGTCCGACCCTTAACAAGGTTTATTGTACTAAAAGCATTGTAAAGCTACTCCTAACAGGGTAAAGGATCTTCTAACAAGGATCAAAAAACACTAGTGTAGATTATTAGTGGGTATCAAGTCCCACCGGGGTTTTTACCTATTTGGGTTTCCCTGTAACCATATTGGTGTCATGTGTTGATTTCATGTTTATGTGAATGTTTAATTCAGTACTTAAGCATTTATAATTTAGTATTCAGATTAAAGTGAAAATTTAAAATACAATGAACACTGATTCACATCCCCCTCTTAGTGTTCCCATTCCTAACAGGAGCGTGTATCAGGTTGCCATGGACTTGGCATTTCTTACATGTTTTAGAATATTGAATTGCATTTTTCTCCATTGTAGGCTAGTAGTATTCCACTCTCAAGAGTTTCTAGGCTAATGAAAATCCATTAGAGTGAGACCCACACACACCTTCATGAACTTCCTTTAATGCATGATTTGACTCTTCATTTTCTAAACATCTAAGTAGCATACCCTCTAGAGAACATCTATACAAATTGTTAGCAATGATTATATAACACGATGCTGCTCTTATGAGACATTTTTTTATTTCTCAAATAGTTTTCAGGGAATGTTTGATCTTTTAGATAGGAATAGATATAGGCATATCTGGATAAAACTTGAGTTTCAATGACATAGATAATTTGGGATTTAGGTGATTCATAGAATGGAAAATGGAAGTTCTTCCACCAGGAAGTCATAGAGAAATTGATGTTCTTCCAGTTGTAACATGGATGCTAAAGTAGCCATCACATCTGCTTCTCTATTTTATGATCTTGGAATCTGTTCAAATGTGATGAAGACAAAATATTTCTTTAAGTCATCCACCATTATTTTATAAGGCATTATCTTATCATCATTTGTTTGGTAGTCACCATTAACCTGATTGATAATAAGTTGTGAGTCTCCATAGATGTGTAACTCAATGATCTTTCATTCTATTGCGAGCTTCAATCCATTCACTAGAGCTTCATACTCTGCTATGTTGTTTGTACATGGGAATATCATTTTATATGTTTTGGAATCTTGTATCCTTGTGGAGTAATGAATAAACATCCAGCTCTTGATCCTTGTTGTGTGAAGGAGCCATCAAAATACATTTTCCATGAATGTTATGTTAAGTGCGTGATTGCTTCATTAAAAAATTCTATATGTAACAACATGCCATCTGTCAATGGTGTTTCAACAAGTTGATCAGCTACCACTTGTCCTTTAATGGCTTTTCTATCAACATACTTAATATTAAACTCACTTAGTACCAAGACCCATTTTGCTAGTTTTCCTGTCAATGTTGCTTTACTTAATAGATACTTAAGTGGATCTATCTTAGCAAATAGCTTCACCTTATGTGCCAACATGTAATGCATGAGCTTATGAGATGCAAATAATACTACTAGGTATGATTTTTGAATCATGGAATAATTTAACTCATATGTGACTAAAGTCCTGCTAATGTAATATATAGCTCTTTCATTCTTAGCTTCATCTTGTTGTGCTAGCAATACTCCTAATGATGTATATGTTGCTGATATGTATAAGAATAATGGTTTCCCATGTATTGGAGCCATTAAGATTGGAGGATTCATCAAATATTCCTTAACTTATGCAAAATTTGTTTCACATTGCTCATCCCATGTGAATGTACGTCCTTTGCATATTAGTTTTGTGAAAGGTTGAGCCTTATCTTCTAACTAGGATATAAACCTTCTTATAGATTGCTACTTGCCTTGAAGCATCCTCATTTGACTGATGTTCCTAGGTGGTTGCATTTCAAGAATTGTTTTTACCTTTTTCAGATCAACTTCAATCTCTTTTGCCGAGACTATGAATCCTAGTAACTTTCCCGATGATACCCCAAATGCACACTTATTGGGGTTAAGCCTTAGTTGAAATTGTTCCATTCTATCGAAGATTTTTATTAGATCTTCTAAATTTGTTGTTCTTACCTTTGATTTTTCTAATGTATCATCCACATAGTCTTCCATGTTTCTATGCATCATATCATGGAATATTTTAGTCATTTCTCTTTGATAGGTCGTGCCTGCATTCTTGAGACTAAATGACATTTCATTCCAATAATATGTTCCCCACATGCATCTAAATGCAGTCTTTTCTTGTTATTTAGGAGAAATCTTAATTTGGTTATATCCTAAAAATCCATCCATAAATGAATACATCTCATATTCTACCATAAGATCTGATGGAACTCTAAAATTTGGCAAAATTTTAGTCCCAAATATCACACCAAAGGGAGATAATATATAGCATCCAAGTCAATAATATATATGTTGGAGCATTTACAATCAAAGAAAATAAGTAGCAAGGAGAGATACACAAGTATTTTGAATGATATCATTGCAGTGACTTAAAAGTCTACAACTCTAAATGATTGTGATTTCCTGTATGATAAACAACAATAATTAGAAATAGTTGTATCATCGTCAGGTCTCAAAAGATGTATTAAATACACTGAGTCAAACAAAGGACAAACCACAAAGAGTATTTAGAGGAGGACAAGTTTGGATAAGTTATTTTCCATATCGCACAGTGCATGGTTCGCATATACAAGATCCCGATGAGTCCATATTAAGAGGAGACTATCATATTTTCGATGATAAAAGCAGTCTATTTATTAAAATGAATGAAGATATGAAATGTATTGAAGTTGCAAACACATGTTGGAAAAGCCCGTGTAGACTGCGGATGTGGGATGTGGAGACTCGAGTGTATTCATCCAAGGAGGAAATGACTACCATGTAGATATATGTGCATGCGCATTGCAGGGATGTGCGACACTTATAAATCAATATCCAAATTGGTATCATCTGCATATACATCAAAAGAGAAAATAATGATAGTATTGCGAAGATATGGTGTTTGATACACGTGATAAAGAAGGGTGTCCAACTAGGTGTCTATGATGGTGTTCGAATAATAAGAGTCGCACATCATAAATGATCATATACACAGATGTCATTTGTAAACTTAGTAACGTTATTATGCAACCTGTGTGTAGAGTTTGAAGGGTCAACCTATAATATGTGGCACTAGTCTCTTGAATGATTACACGTATATAGTATGACTCATCTGCAGAAGCATGGTGTGAATAAAAGGAAAGAGCTACTAAGATTCTCAATGGAAGCTAATGGCTAATTTAGAAAAGTCATGGTGATAACCAAAGATTAATCACGTTAGTATATGGCATGATTAAAATGGACGGGTGCAAATAAATCCAAGTTTAATTATTTTAATAAAAGATCCTAACCTTTGACAAGAGACATACCATTTCGTTGAGGATATGAGAGTATATAAATAATAATAAGTCTATTATCTTGGAGAGGAGAAAAATAAATAGAAGCATTTTTATATATTTTGTATGGAGGGATAAGGGAAATAATATGATTTTATAAATATAAATTTATTTTATTTTAATAATAAAATAAAACATCCTTTGTTATTTATTAAAGGCATAGAGAATTAAACTATTGATGAACCGTCCTTTATAATTATTATTTTTGAATATTATGTGCAATTTAAATATCGGATAAGTGGATATAGTCAGATAGCATCCTAAACTCATGCTGAAATAATTTAGGATTGCATAAATATTTGATTTGTCGCATCTTGATTATTGAATTGATTAGCAATATAAATGCTTTGAACATTATAAAGTTGTACGTAAACCTTCATTGAAGTTGACTCTATTGCCCGAATAAGCAGAGGCACTGGTCTTTTTATTTTTGAAGTATTGAATTTATATATGAAGTCAGAAAATTTATCAATTCCTTCCTACAAACCTTATTAATCATTACATAACACTTCAATTCATATATTCAGCATTCACTTTATTTTGATCGAGTTCAAGGATTTTGCCAACCGAGGAACTCGCTAGCTTAAATTCGCTATAGAAGAGCTTCGAACCAGGTGATCAAGTTTGAAGTAAAGGTTTACCCACCTAGGTGTAGCGAAGCTTGAAGTGTAGGGGAGTTTGAAGTATTCCCATTCGTTGGCCAGAATTGATTTGGAATTCTATTGGAGAATTAGCAGGCTCTAGGATTTCAAATCTGCGATTTTGGGAACCAACAAGATCTACAATCATGTCGATGTTTGGAAGTGGAAAGTCATCCTTTGGGTAAGCTTTGTTTAAGTCTCTAAAGTTTGTGAAAAATCTTATGGATTTATCTACTTTGGAAATAGGAACTATGTTTTATATCCATTCTGCATAATCAATGGCTCTTATGAATCCAACCTTCAATAATTTTTCCAAATCTGCTTTGACTAGCAATGTCACATGTGGATTCATTTTTCTTAATTTTTACTTAACAAGTTTCACATCAGGAGAAATAGATAGGCAGTGCATTATCAAATCTGTTTCTAGCCTAGGCATATCTAAATAAGACCAAGCAAAATTGATCTTCTTTTCTTTAAAGAAACTGGTAAATTGGAGCTTTTATTCTTCTATCAACGACTGAGCAATGTGAATGAGTTGCAAAGATTCTATTTTTCCCAATTGATTGATTGTGTTGGCTCAATTAGTGTTACTCCTATTTGAGCATTAAAGGATTTTTATTAGTATCAATAATTTATTTAGTCGATAAAGGAGACAAATAGGATAATCAATCAACCAAATAAAGCCCACACACTAAGAAAAGACAAGGCAGATCTCTAAGTTAATTGAACAAGGGTTTGATTGAGTACACTTGCCGAGTGATAGACAATTACTAAGTGTTGAGCATAGTGATCACTGAGCATTCATATGAACTGAGCACTAGTAATTTACCAAATGAAGAATGCAGTGATTATCGAGTAAACCAGGAAATGACATAGTAATTCAAAATGGCACAAACATCTATGCAGACGGTTCACACCGATCAGGAAAATTGTTTACTAAGATCAAGACAAAATTAAATATGGTTGTGATCATTAAATTATTGATGATTCCTATGTAATGTTAGATCTAGGTTATTTTGTTACACCATTGATCTTAGGTTTTCTAAGATATTGTAAACCCTAATTAGGTCAAGATAGTTTAATATGAAAATTGTAAAGATGTCATTATGAACATGTATCATGAAGGAGTAGCTGAATGAAGGACATTAGGAGATCGGACAAAGGGTTTTTAATAGAAGGTTCGAAAGAAGGATTCAATTTTTCAGAACATACACAAGGCTACCGAGCATAACAAAAGGACACATACATCACTATGAGGTGATATCTATTTGGTATTTCATAGATCTAGATCAGGCAAGATAGAGTTTCTATTTATAGATACATTTACTATTACCTTTTAACCATTGTAGTACATCCAAAATCTCTTAACAGAGTGTACTTAATAGCTTGTTTAAATCTCTTAGCTGAGTACACACATGTATTGTGTTGTTAAAATCCTCTAACTAGGTAGATCTAGTCAATCTAATTGTTACTCCTAATAGGGTAAGATCATCATAAGTGATCACAATTTGTAGTCGTAATCAACATACTTTGTTATTGCAGTAGTGAAGATTTGTGGGTGTCATCCCCACCATAAGTTTTACCTTCTTACAAGGGTTTCTATGATACCAAAATACCTGTGTTATGAGTATGAATTTTCATGAATGGTTTAGAGTTTAGATTACATGCACATTATATTTTCAGTTACTTAAATGTATGTTTCAACAATGGATTCAGTTGGTTAATTGATATCTACACTTGGAAAGTTTTAGTCTTGAAAAGTTTTGAAGGTACTAATTCACCCCTCCCCTCTTAGTACTTATCTTTCCATAATCCCAATAATTAGTATCAGAGCTAGATCTCTTGTTAAGGAAGTTTAATCACTGAAGAGGAAAATATCTAAGGATGGAAATATATAAGTTAGATAAGACTATTGAGAATCAAAGATTGCAGATGCAAATATTTATTAAACAATTCAAAGAAGCCAAAGAAGAACTGAAGAAGTTAATGATCAAGAGGAAGGATATGGCAATTCAGTATAGTGAGATTGATTATCAAGAAGAGGAGATAGATGATCCATTTGAGGTATCTAGATCTGGTAGCATATTTGATGCATCTGAAGGAACCATATCAGATCTATCTGAAAAGAATCTACATCCTACTGAATAAGCAAAAGATCTACAGATTAGTCAAGAGACACAAATGGTTATGATGGTTGATGTCATGAACAATGCAAGGCAAACAAAACAAGAAAGAAACTTGGCTATTGAAGATAGAAGACAAATGACTGATAAGCTACAAGAGAATGAATCTGAGATACTAAGACTCACTAAGCATCACTTTAAAATATCCAATCAAATGGTTGTCAAGTTAGGAAGTCAACTGAGTAAATAGTGAGCTTACAAGGAAACTAGAAGACATCAGTGAATTAAGAGAGTAAAATGAAAGATTGAAGAATGAGGTATAAATGCAAAAAAAACACAATGAGATGATAAAGAAAGATGAAGATATTACTAAAAGAATGGATGAATTTCTGATAAGTCAGAAAAGACTTGATAGAAAAATTGGTTTAGGCTACACTGAGTAGGGAGAATCATCAAGACAAGCTGAATAGAAGAATTCCTATGCTAATCCAAGACCAAAGAAGCTATCATGTTATCATTGTGGAAAACCAAGCCACACATCAAATGTTTGCAGGAGTAAAGTAAAAGGTATTCCTAAGTCTACTCCTAAGTTTAATGGTTAGTGCTATAATTGTAACAAGTATGGACATCAGGCACATGAGTGTAGATCAAAGTTGATTAGGACACATAATAAACCTTATATGGAGAAACAATGTCACACTTGCAACATGTATGGACACATATCACAAGAATGTAGAACAAAGATGAAGCAAGTTTGGACACCGAAAGAACAAAAAAAAACATATCAACTGAGAAGGCAACGTAATGCATATACTTAGGATTACAATACTTGGGTTAATTGTACAAAATGTGGTAGGTATGGACATATAGTGACAAATTGCATGAGAAAGAACTGGAGAGGAATATATTGTAATTGGACAAGTACTAGTATGGCATGCTTGCACTATCACAAGGTCGGTCACTTAAGTAAGGATTGCAGAGAACAAGCACCAGAGACACATACAAATGAAAATGGCAATACAATTGAAGAAATCATGAGGATGAGAAATCAAATGTGGAGAAAAGAATCAAATGATAATGTTGGATCAAGCATACAGTTGGTGACACCTCATCCATTAGATTAGGTGAAATCACCACCTCCACATAAATAAAAAAGGTATGTATGGAACTAAATCTCAAATCGGTTATATCTTACAAACAATTCCTTATATCTAGTGAATGCACACAAAATCAGCATGAAATAAGATGCACTATGGGATTACATGTTTAGAACTTAAACTGTGTACAGTCGGTAAAAGCATGTCTGAGTAAATGTCTGCTAGTTGATGAATATTGGCAAGGTTAACTGAGACATGGTATCAACTGAGTAATATTTAAATGCTAACTAAGATAAGATCTTTTAAAGTGTAAACCGAGCGCAACTATGTTTACCAAGTTGTGGTAGGTAAATCATTAAATGCAAAAGTTTGAGTGAAAAAAGAAATTTTTAGTATAAATACACGAAGGACTTAGTTATTTTTCACGTAGTGATTAAGAAGAACCAAATAAATTTCAAGAAAGATTTGAGTGAAGAGATTCTAGATCTATCAGTAGAGATTTAAAGGATACTTGAGCAAGTTCATCATCATCAAAGTAAGTTTCACATCCATTGAGTTATTTTACAACATATTTGTGAAGCCCTAAATTTTAGAAATAATGGAATCCTCATCCAAGGTTATGAAATCCAAGTTGGGGAGTGATAAGAAGGACAACCTAATCAAGTCCACAACATGTGATGAGCCAAAGTAAAAGTTACACCCTGAGATTGTATCTCAAATTGACCAAACCAACACATTTTCAAGTATTTCATCTAGGGTTTTTCTAGTCTAAGATATTTGTGCCTATATCTAATGCAAAATCTGTGAAATAGGGGATTTTGAGCTTCAATCCACCTTCTAGGAGCTGTGTGTCGATGGAAAGCTCAAGGATGAGCATAAACACTTGGAGGTGAAGGGTTTAATGAATGTCCTATATTTCCTGATAGAGTTCAAAATAGCATGGATTAGGATTGTATTAAGTTGAGTACATGAAGGGAAGTTATGGCTGGATGAATCGATAAAAATAACAAGGGACATTATACATGTAGTCACCGGTTACCCTATTACTGACAAAGTAAAATCTATAAGGAGTGCACCGAGAACCAAGATTGAGAAGTTAACCATAGCAGAATGGGATGACAAAGATATGCGATTTAGCACAATTGTTTATTCCAAGACAAGGTTCAATGCTGATGTATTCAGTTATAAGATATTTCAATCAAGCAAGCCAAAATAGTGTACCTTATGGAGCGGTAGACATCACCTACAAGATTGTCAAGAACGGTTTTTGATTTGACCTAGCCGAGCTCCTATTGAAACAGTTAGATGAGAATATGAGAACCATCACATCGACAAAGACAAATGCCTATAAGTTTGGTTCCCTACTGATTTGTATATTTTTCTCTGTACAAAACTTCTTTCCCTTAATCGGTAATGTTGACTAGGATGTCAACTGACCTATCATAATACAAATCGGTGATTTTTTTCAAAGTTTGGGTCAGATTTTTTTTAGTGTAATGGATATTTACTTTGAGAAATTTAAAGATAGAATGCATCAAAGGAGAAAGATACCAAGTTAGCTGGTAGAACAACATAAGGATGATATATGCTTCCTAGTGAAGATTGACACCACACTAATCAAGGAAGTTGAACTGAGGACTGCTTGGTTACCCCCTATGGTTTATGAATTAGATATTGCCTGAGCTTCCAAGTCAATAAAGACATTATTAGATGAGTCAAAAGATCCACAAGAAACTAGGTTCGGTACCTATGAAGAGGCCAAATTACTAAGATGGATCTAGTCAGAGTAAAGGTAAGTAAGAAATCCAATAAGATGATGGACACCTTGGTAAAATAGTTTATAGATGAAGTAGAAGAAGATGAGGCATCGACAACTAATTCAATTGAAGAGGCAACCGAGGAATAGTTACTCATAGGCAACAATGAACATGATGAGGAGATCGAGTCGGATAAAGATATCGAAGCTACACCAGTCAAGGCCACATGGAAGAGAAAACAAGAAGAAGCACCTACAGGAGCAAGGACAAGGCCCTAAACAACTACTTCTCCACCCCTAAAGAAAGGAATAGTGAAAATATCAAGGCCAACTCCCACCAAGACCTATCAGAAGAAAAAGAGAGGTGTCCAAGTCACCTTCAAGCTACCTAAAAAGAGGAGAAGATTAATAAGAGCTAAAGATGATGTTGATGAAGATGATGAAGAAGAGGATCTAGGTAAATTTAAAGTTATTATGAATAAAGGTCAGCAGTAGATGAATTATTTGAAACTATAAAGGAAATGGGTGGACTAGGTAACCCTAAATTAAGTCGGTATGTACATATGACTATCGAGGATCAGGAAAAGATTGAAGAGGCCATCATACAAATGATGATAAAATTTAAGAAGGTACCTATTGAATTTTCTAGGTATGTACCTAAAGAATTGTATGAGAAAGTGTTATCCAGTTAGACATATGCCCTGCACACCGAGAAGAATATGAGTGAACACTCATTGATTTTGGCTATGCCTACTCTATCGGTTCCCGAGATAGAAGAGTTGATGAAACAATACTCTAAATAATTTCTAATGAAGGGTAGAGCCCTTAACATATTGGTAGTAAACCTTGAAGAAGTTGATGAAAACAATAAGCTTCTATGGACAACAATTTTAAAAGCCCAAGCAGATGCAGAACAACTAGCATTGGCAATAATTACCAAGAAGAAGAATAAGAAGAAAGGAAAAGGAATTCACTCAGATGATGTAGAATTAGCCACCAAGGAGCCAATTGACTTATCTGATACTGAGGTAGTAGATGACACCATTGATATTGATTTATACCCGGTCAGATATAGAGAAGAATATAGACATGATGCTCCTAAGAAGTTAACAACACCAGGGACAAATGATGTATTAATATAAGACATCACCAATGGAGATCCTGATGATATAAATAATGATGAGGATATTTTCACTTTTGTAGACACAACCGAGAATAATATACCTAGTGAGGCAGCAAAAAGTGAAATACTGAGTGATTTACCTATTTTGGTGCAAGCAGTTGACATTGTTGAACATAGAAGGAACCCCAAGGCTCAACCCCTAAGAAACCTAAGGATATACCTGAGGGAAGGTACAACTAAGCATAAATCTTCTGATGAGCCTGAGAATCTAGAGGCAACAACACAAGCACTAGAAGAGAACACACCTGTAGAGTCATCTACATTAGATAACACAAAAAATTCCCAAAGACAAGCTACCAAGACACTAGTCATCAAGAAAGCTAAGGAAGAAAGTGTGTCTATAGAGACACAAAAGTCAAATCTAGATACTAAAGCTCTAGTTCATTATACAAAATCACCAACACTAGAGAAGAAGAAAAAAAAGAAACATGGTAAGGGTCCTATCACACTTGATGAGGTTATTGAAATTCTTGAATGTGACCCCAAGACATTAGACCCCGAAGCATTGAGAAGATATGGGAAACTATGCACAGGGAAGGCTGCACAAGATAAAATAAAAAAGGAGAATAAAAGAAAGCAAATTTTGGAGGAAGTTAGAGATATTCTTATGCAAGTATTCCCTGAGATCAATGGTGATGAGGAAACTCCCATCATTGATCAACTTGCAACTCTAACCAAACATATCAATGCCCCTGATGTAGATGTTGAGAAAAGACTAGAAGAGTGGGTAGAAGTAAAGATACCATTGAAATTGGCAGAGAAATAAGCTAGGAAGTGGAAATTAATAAGGTTAAGCTCTCAGAGGTTATTACCAAGCTTGAAACCATAATTCAGAGGATAATTCAAATTTTGTACAAGTTATGCACTGTGGACCAAGTCACTACCAAGGTTAGTGAAAAACTCAAGAAACTGGATTAAGAAATAAAGGTCAGTGCAAATAATTCTCTAACTGAGCCAAATGCTTTTCATAAGCATATTTCAAAGGTTCAAGAACTTCAGCGGTTGAGAACTGAATTGAGGAAGCAAGAAGATACCATAAGTGATCAAATCACCGAGCTTTAGGTTGAGTTGCTTCCACATCTGAAGATCATGGAGAATCATGTTAATAAGGAAAAAGCTTTAGTTGCCACCCCATAAATCTTTGTGCTAGAAAATATTTTTGACATGCATGCACAAGTCAATTCAGAGCACATTGCTCTTGAGAACTTGAAAGAGGAATGGGAAAACCTCTTGGATTCACTCAAGAAAACCCATCAACATATTTTTGATAAGTTGTACGTATGTTATTTTTGTTTGGTATTAATTTCAAAAAGGGGGAAAGTCTATGTATATATGTGCCACTATGTACTTCACACCAAGAGCATGCACAAAGGGGGAGTTAGTATATTTTTGGAGTGTGTATCTATTTGTTTTGGTAGTCGACACATATACATAAGGTTTTGATACTAATGCCAAAGGGGGAGAATGTTACTCCTATTTGAGAATTAAAGGATTGTCATTTGTATCAATCAGTTATTCAGTCAGTAAAGGAGATAAACATGACATTCAGTAAACCAAATAAAGCCCACATGCTGAGGAAAGACAAGGCAAATCTCTAAGTTAACCGAACAAGGGTTTGATCGAGTACACTCACCGAGTGACAGACAATTTTTGAGTACCGAGCATAGTAATCATTGAGAATTTATATGAACTGAGCACCAATAATTTAACAAATGAAGAATGCAGTGATTACCAAGTAAACTAGGAAACAACATAGTAATTTGAAATGGCACAAACATCTATGCAAATGGTTCACACTAATCAAGAAAATAGTTTACCAATATCGAGATAGAATTAAATATGGATGTAATCATTAAATTACCGATGATTCCTATGTAATGTTAGATCTAGGTTATTTTGTTACATTGTTGATCTTAGGTTTTCTAAGATATTGTAAACCCTAATTAGGTCAAGATAGTTTGATATAAAAATTGTAAATATGTCATTATGAACATGTATCATGAAGGAGTAGCCACACTAAGGACATCAGGAGATTAGACAAAGGGTTTTTATCAGAAGGTTTGAAAGAAGGATTCAATTTTTTAGAACATACACAAGGCTACTAAGAAAAAAAGGACACATACATCACTATGAGGTGACATCTATTTGGTATTTCATAGATTTAATCAGGAAGATAGAGTTTTTATTTACAAATACATTTAATGTTACCTTTTAACCATTGTAGCAGATCCAAAATCTCTTAACATAGTGGACTTAATGGTTCTTGTTTAAATCTCTTAACCGAGTACACATATGTATTGTGTTGTTAAAATCATCCAACCAGGTAGATCTAGTAGATCTAATTGTTACTCCTAATAGGGTAAGATCACATCAGAAGTGATCACAATTTGTAGCCTTAATCGACATTCTTTGTTACTGCAGTAGTAAGGATTTGTGGGTGTCATCCGCATACCAATTTTTACCTTCTTACAAGGGTTTCTACGATACCAAAATATCTGTGTTATGAGTATGAATTTTCATGAATGATTTATTATTTATATTACATGAAAATTATATTTTTAGTTACTTAAATGTATGTTTCAACAATGGATTTAGTCAATTAATTGATATCTACACTTGGAAAGTTTTAGTCTTGAAAATTTTTGAAGGTACTGATTCACGCCTCCCCTCTCAGTACTTATCTTTCCATAATCCCAACAGATTAGTACCAAATAGCTCTCTTGAAAATGATCTAGGAGGATATCAACAATCTCATCCTTTGGCACCTCTAGGAGGTTTTCACCATTGGATATATCTTTTTCTTTTTGTCTTTTCTAATATGATACTACCACAACATAGTTTTCACCATCAGATTTCTTGTTCTTTTTGTTTTTCTTTTTTAGACTGAGCAACTTGATATCCCCCTCGGTCATGTTTTCTCTCCTTAGACCGGTAGAAGAAGTAAAAGGTTCATAAGCATTTAGATAACAGGCTAAGGTATAGTCATTATTAAAAGATAATAGGCTTGTGGATATAGGTTCATTCCAGTCTATTAGCTCATGATGTATTAAGGACAAGGATTCATTGGATTCAAGAGACAAAACCTTGTTATTATCAATGTCAATAACTTGTAAGATATTTTCTACCATATTTTATTCTAAAGAGATGTTAAGATTATTAAAGTCATTATCATTATTGTTAGAGTTTATGTTAATGTTATGTAAGTATAACTCTTGCAGCCTAACATTAGAACTCTCTCCTTCAATTAGAGCTCTAGGAGAATACTTATGTACCACATATACTTCTATGTCCATTGTAGCATTAGAAAGTATGTCCCATATATTCATGTGAGTCAACCTGACTATCATCTGAGACCCTCAAGAAGTGGGCAATAGTCATTGGTATTTCATCTTCCTCACCAACATTGTTCTCTCTCTCTTGCAAAGGTGTTTGTGAAGATGTTGTGTTTGGTTCTTCATCAAAGTGAGGCATGTGAAGAATAGGAGTGGTAGTAACTGACTGTCCCCTACTAGGATGTCTTTGTTGTAGTTCTCCTTCAGGTTCTTCTGCTTATTCTTCCTCCGATCCTTGTTCAAGTCTAGGATTAGCGCTAAGTTCTGATAATGAATCTTCTTGTAAGAGTAGTAACCTTTCATAAGAAATGGGTTGTCCTTCTACTTATTCTTCATTTTATTCTTCATTATCCAAGTCTCCCGATCTGTCAAAAAGTGGACCATCTTCTGATATGGGATGAGATGTTGTTTCCTTGAAGCCTACTCTAGTTTTGTTCCTAGGGTTTATGAAATCCATATGTATCAGCTCTATGAGTCCCTTTTTGTTTTGACTCAAGAGTCCCTTGCATTTGTAACCCATTTTCTTCATGATATCATAGCCTTTTCCATATTTTCCAATGGATATCTCTACATTCTTGATATTTCCATCTTGTTCATTCTCTTTGTATAGCCATTGCAAAAAAAATTATTCTTCATTTTCTTCTTCAAGGGACACCTTTTCTTTCACCATCCTTGTTACTTCATGGATTGTTAAAGTATTACCTTTAGAATGTTTATATGTAGATGAAGGTCATCCTTGAGATCTAGGAGATATTGGGAGATTTGTCAGGGACATTGAAGAATCTATCTTGTATTTTCTCATTCCTATTTCTTGAATGTTGAATTTCTTAGAAAAGCTTCATAGGATGATTTATTTGGAGGTTTATTCTTTGTTCTAACTTTCCTTCTTGTGTGGAATCATGCTATCTGTTTGTTTGAGAGTATTATAAGGATATGTTGTGTTATCCAGAATAGTCACCTCCACTCCATTGTGAGGAAATTTATGTATTGCTGGTAAGTAGAAGGTACAACTTGTATTGAATGAATCCATGACCTTCCAAGAATAATGTTGTAAGCAAGTGGCAAGTCAAGAACTTGGCATATCACATCTCTTTCCATTGGTCCCACTTTAATAGGTAAGACAACCAATCCTTTAGAGGATCTTTCTTCTTCATCATAAGCTTTAATGGTTATCTTTCTCTTTGGATCAATTACGTGTTTAAAAAATCCCAATAGTTTCACTAGATTGTAGGTACATATGTTCAAACCAACGCCTCTATCTATCAAGACATGATTGACATGGTGTTTATGAATGAGGAATTCTAGATGCAATGCTTGATTATGTGGCTAGTTTAATGACTTATCATCTTCCTCAAAGAAATACAAGTAATGAGGGGAATTTAGGTGTCCAACCATAGTTTGGAATCTGTCCACATCCAATTCTTTAGGTACAATGGTATTGAAAAAGGTTTGATCAAGGATTTCTCCATGGATTAGAGATATTTTTGATAGCTCCAAAATAGAAATTTGGGTTGGCATACGCTGCAACTAGTCTACTAGATTGAACTTTTAAGGTAAATATAGCTATTTAGGAATCATTGTTGTAATTGGTGGATTTGATGTTGAAGCCCCTTTGAGAGTGAGCTTAGCTTGGTTTCTCATCACAAAATTAGAGGATTTAGTTTTATTTTGTACTCCTTTAAGAGTAATCACATGGACTGACTGTTTGCAAGGCTCCATCATATGAATCACGTTATCGTTGTCCGTATAGGTGTAATTGATTTTGTTACTTTTATAGGACTCAACTTTTTCATAGTTAGGTAGTGGAGTTTGGAATGCTTTATGATCATTATTGGTGTGATGACCATCCACTTTAAGCTTTCCTTCTTCAATTAAGTCCTGAATGACATGTCTCAATTTCACGTAGTTATTAGTTTTGTGTCCTTTATGGTCATGAAAATTGCAGTAGTCATTATAATTCCACCACCTTGGTTTTACTTTTGGTTCCCAAGGTATGAATGAGGGATTGTGATAACTTTTTTATCCACAAGTGACTTCAAGACCACTTGTAATGTATCTACCAAAGATGTAAATGTCCTCTTGGGTCTTGATAACCAAGGCTCATTCCAAGTATTAGGTTTATTGAAAGTTTTATTAGCCGTTGGTGCCACTGTCGTATTCAAGATCTTGTTCACTTGGAGACTTGACATAAGATTGACCACTTCTAGTTTTGGTTTCATATTAGGAGTATCCACAAATCCATCATCAACCACATTCTTGTTCTTATTTCTATATGTGTACTTATCTTTATTGGGATAGTATTTTTCTTTTTTCTCTTTATTGATAGTAATTTCTCCCTTTTTAATTAAGACTTCTTCAATCTTGATAGCATTATTTATCATTTTATCAAATCTTGGTGGACCTTGTAGTTGTATAGGAAAATTCATTTCTAGTATCAATTTATTGATAAAGATATCCATCTTCTCACTTTTAGGTATTTGTTGAGCATATCTTGCAAACATCTTCCTCCATCATTGTAGGAAGGTCAAGAATAGTTCTCCACTTTTTTGTTTTATATTGCATAAATCTAACATATTCACCATGTGTTGGATATTGTATGAGTATTGCTAGATAAATTTCTCCACTAGTTCCTTGAATGTTTTAATTCCTGTGGGTAACTTTCAGAACCATTCCATTGCTTGTCCACCCAAACTTCATGGAAATAACCTCATTAGATAGGTTTGTTCATGCATGAATTCCATACTTAATGTGCAAAATTCCCTCACATGGTCTTGAGGGTTTGAATTACCAGTGTACTTGTCATATTTTGGAATTGTAACATGCTGAGGAAATGGTATCACTTTTAGGCCCTTAGTAATGGGAAAATGAAAAATGTGTTCCAACGAATATTATTTTATCAATTTGTCTTTTTCTTTCTTTAAATATTGTATTTCTGCTTGCGTGGTGAGCAACTATCATGTCAAAATAGATATAGGACTAAGATATTTTATTTTTGAGTTGATTTACATCATAGTCCTTAGGTATTATTTCTCCTTGTGATGAAAGTTCCAAAAAGTAATTTTCTTTGTTCTCATCCAATGTTCTTTCAAGGATCTTCTTGAATCTTTTTCTTTTCAAAGCCCTTTGGTATTATTGTTCAGTAGGGTCTTCATCGCTATTAGAATCATAGTGTACTTCTTGATTTCATTCTTCCTCTTGATTATTTTATTCATGTTGGTCATTTTGTTCATTATGTCATTCTTCCCAATGGAACTCATTTCAGGTTGACATGTTTGTAGTGTTAGGAGTCACTATATGGGTAGTTCTAGGAGTAGCTCCAAATAAGGGATTAATCTGTGAGGTTTCCCCTTGTTCAAATGTCAATAAAAAAACTTCATTTGAGAATGAGTTTCTTTCCAATTTATAAAACTTATGTCCTATATTAACCATGAAAACTTGATTAAGAAAATTTGAGTGTCCTTATGTGTAAGTGGGTCTAAAAATGTGTCCAAGAGTGTTAGTCCAAGGTTGCAGTTGTGGGTTTAAATTTTTTTAGGATCCAACGTTAAAAGGGTTAGAGTTCCCTATTAGTGAGTTGGAAACCAAGTATGAATGGATTTGTGATGTTTGAAAGCTTCAACATTTGAGGGATATAATGCCTTGTTTATGAGCTGGGAACTTGATTGAATATAATATGATGGGGGACTACATGACTTAACCAATGCGGGATATAGAACAAATAAGGATGATAAGACACACTCAAGAATTGAATCTCTCATACTTGTAGGTTTACTAGTTCTAATGAAGGAATCTGACAGAAGGCTCAAAAGGGTACTCAAAAATCCAAAAATCCAATTTATAACATGTGCAAAAATGCTCTCATTCCCAGATGCGACACTCTAAATGTGACTTCTAGTTAATGGCCCTAGATGCAACCTAGAAAATGTTGTATTATATCCCTAATATGAATGTGACCTAGGGTATATGGGATGAGATCCTAAATTTACCATATGCGATCCAGAATATGGGGTGCAACACAGGATACCAAATGTGACATTTTGATGATCGATCTGAGGGAAAATTCTATCAATTTTGCAAAAAATTGTCTTGTCTGTTTGATTTCAGGGAGTATCAATTGTCTGAAAGTGCTTGTAGTTTGTTAATTTAGGGGATTTATCTTGGATTTGTATTTTAAACACATCAAACAATTGTTATTAAGACCCACAAACACACCTATTTTTCCGTAAACTTGGTAGAGATTGGAAATGCTCATTCATTGACTTAGGAACACACTCAAAGACTCTTCAGAATGTGACAGTCCAACAACATGAAATGGATGTTGGAGGCTATATTAGCCAAGTAGTAACATCAATAAGGGCTTGATATGATAAATTTTTTGGGGAAATTACTATTTGCCTTGCACAAGCATTACCAACCTTTCAGAGGTAGTCCAGGTAGCTTCTAACTTATGGTTCTTATTAAAGGCATCCATTCACAATTAACTCCCATAGTCCCACACATGATATTTAGGCCTATAGCCTTATGAGTACCCAAATCTGTATAGTCTTGCAAGCAAGATTAAAGTGGCTCCTCTCTACACAAAATCCAAGCATGTCCATGGAAAAGATCAATTCAAGATTCCATGGACAAGATCAATTATGTCTTCCGATATTTTCATCTCAAGGAAGCGTCTTTATTATAGTGAGGTAGAAGGGTTGGATTCTACCTTTCCTCACTTGGGTCATTCCGAGGAGATTTTTACCTCAACTGGTAGACCCTCTAATTAGGATTGCAACAAAGAAAAGAAGATTGGCGGCTTAGAGGTCTGGATTTATGATTCTCCTTGAAGGAGAAGAGCATAATCTCCTATCTCATGCCATTTTCTCCTATCAAACACATCATGCAATTTAAATTCAATTAACTCCATTTTGACTCTAAATTTCAATCTAACTTTTGAGTTTTCAATTTTTCCAAAGGGAAAAGAGCATAATCCTCTGACTATATTGGAGCTTGATTTCAAATTATATTAATATTCCTAAAAAAAAGCATGAACTTTGGTTGATTTTTTTCTTCAAGGCAACCTACAAAACAAGTATTAGTAGTCTCTTTTATCTTGGAAAAAATGACCTGCAAACCACTGTTAAGTTTTCATAATAAAAAAATCACAACAATCACCCATTATTCATCAGAAAATCAAATTTGCAGCCAAAGTCCCCAGATGTGATTCAATTTTTAACCAGATGCGATCCTATTTCCAAGATGGGATTAAGGATTCTAGATGTGATACAAAGCAAGCCATATGTCATACCTGCCAGATGCAATCCAAGAAATATCAGGTGTGATCTAGGAAACCTCAGGTGCAATCCAATTTCTGAGATGCGATCCGATTTCCCATATGCGATCCTGTAGTGACTAAATAGAAGCATAAAATTAGCTAAAAAATGCAAAAATATGAGGCTAGGTCCCATGGTGGGCACTGAAAATGAGTGTGTATTTTATGGTACATGTTATCCTGCAACACAACACTTCAATAAGACTTTAGCTTGTTAGAAAATCAATCAAATAAAACATGTAAGTATACTAACAAAAACATCTTATTGCTCTCTAACTAACAAGAGTATGTTTAAAGCCTAAATTACTCTCAGTCTTAGACTCTAAATAGTGACAATGCAATGTTGGAATGAGATATTCTAATCTAAGTGAGCTAGAAACCATGATTCATTAAAGAAAGCCATTAGCTCTTCACAATTATGCTAAGAAAATGAAGTGTTCTTTAATTAGCTAAGAAATCAAATATGCAACATGTAGATGTAAATATAATTAACTATATAATTTTGAGGTTTGAAAATCCTTCTTTTATAGAAGTCCAAAGAATTGAACAATTGAGATGCATCCATAATGGATGGTTGAGATGCCTCTAAACTTGATTTATGTGAGTGATCCATGTGATATGTCCCTTATTGGTTGGATGTGTCTTTGTTGTCCCTTGAGAGGTAACATTTATTTTTGAGCCTTTTATTAATTTGATTTAATTAATTACTCTAGCCATGTATTTAATGAGAATGATTTAATTAATTAGGCCTAGAGGTAATTAATGTAAATCTTGATCAATTATTGATTATTAATGCTTGATTTGTGAGGATTTATTGATTTTATCACATTTATTGAATTATGTTAATAATTGAGAATTAAATTAACACAATTAGGAGGTTATCCTGAATTAGCGAAAATAGGGCCTTAGGTTCCATTAGCCCATTTTTAGGTGATTACATTAGTCTAATTATAAATAAGTCGATTATTGTCCATAATGGATTGTAGTCCATTTTGGGGTTGCATCCTTTATTGTAATCTCAAGGTTATTTCCCTCTATTGTATTTTAGTAGTGATCTCTAGGAAGTGATCTTGAATGCATGTGCATTCCCCTATTGTATCTTTAACATGGTTTTTGTGCTAGTACATCATCTTGTGGGTTTGATCCATACTGTGGTTTATCCCTTAACCAGGTTTCCATGCAAAAATTCTAGTGTTATATGTTCATATTCTTTATGGTTCAATACATTAATGTTCATCATTCTAATTTAAGTTTTATGCTTAAGTTGTGGGTGAAGTTTTGGAATTAATTGACACAGCTGATTCACCCCCTCAGCTGTGTGTGTTACCTTATTTCTAATAGATTGGGCCTCTTTAAATTTTAATCCTATTCCACCAAAGAATGAGCCTTATCCTCCCACTTCAAATATTTATGAACATGAGTAAGAGAATGTGCAACCTACATCATGATTTTCTAAATAAGGTTTAGGTTTCCAACCTCCTCTTTTGTCTAGTCGATCTAGAAGTTCTTCTATTTGTGTGTATCACCAAATTCATGGCCATAATACTAATGTCCTGATTTGAATTTTAAAATTCAACAATTTAATGATTGTGGTATAACTAAAATGAAAATTAATAGTAAATGATACCCTTTTCATTATAAATAACATCTATGTTCCTATTATGTTTCTCCTCACTATGTGAAATTTCTAGCCTATCCTTTGGGGGTTCATTGCATTCATGGCGGTGTACTTTTAGGTGTGGTCATACTTTGTGAGAAACGTAATAGTCTTTCTTATTCATTGTCTCCACACTTGGGCGGAAAGTGTAGTGTTTCAATCTCTCTTTCTTTCCTAAAGAACCATTTTCTCCCTTTGTTGATTTGTGTTTTTTATAACATGATATCCTTTCTTGTATGAAATAGTTTGTTCTACATGAGGATTATTTATATTTTCCAAGATTTTTTAATCCTTCTTTAGAACCTTTTTCTTTCTTGAAAGAGCATTCCTATTATAAATTCTCTCTCACTTAGAGTGTATAGTTTGTTTCCATTTGCCTAGTATCCCCTTTACGTAGCAATTGGGAAGGTCTATGCTTATTTGTCTTTCCTCATTTTCATTATATTATAATTTTTTAAAGGATATATTATCTATATAATTATTTTTATATTTGATATCATGATGTCCTTCCCTTCTTGGACTTGTTTGTTATACATTAGGATTTTAAACTTTGTTTACAACCTCTTCCTTTTTTGGAAGTGTGATTTTTTTAATAATTGTTCTATCACTTTGGGCACAATGTGTTATTATTTCTCATGCTCTCAACCTTGGGGGAAAGGATTCCTTTTCTCAATATATTATTCCTTTCTAAGGACCACTTTCCTTGGTGAAATAGTATTTTTTTTTCACATGATGTCCTTTCTTGATTAGGGTTATTTGTTCTATACAAGGATTCTCTCTTTTTAGGAAGTTTACATCCTTTCTTACAACATCTTCCTTACTTAAAATTACATGTCCATTATAAAAAAATCCCCTTACTTGAGGGCTTAAAGTGTGTCATAATTCATGAAGAATCCATTTTTCACCTAGCAATATGGGGCTAAAAAGGTGAATTCTCATTCTCCTCCCCTCTCTTTGTCCCAAAGATGTTATTTTTATTCAAATAAATCTTGGAGGTAGATGTATTGTAATAAAGCTATCTTACTTCCAAGGATCTCTTTCCACTTGTTGCAAGATATCCTTTCATAATTATCTTTTCCTTGGTCAACAATAATTTTGCCTCTTTTCTGAGGGTTGTGCATACATTGTTATTCTAAGGAAACCTCCTTGTTATTAAAAGTATACATCCTTGTTCTTATTTTCCTTAATGTACCACCATAGTCTTATATTTCCATCTTACAAAGAGGGTAATACATACATCCTCATTTTATATTATATTATGGATTTCTCAATCCTTTTTGTACCCCTATGGATTCCTTTTGTACCCCTATGCATTATTTTATTTTGTGCCCTTGTACATTGTTCAATGAATTTCCTTTGGAGACAATCCTTTCCTTGGAAATCCTTTCACACCACTTGCACTATTTATTAGAATTTATTGGAGATGATGTTTCATTGGTTATCTTTTTTCACCATTACTTATTTTGCACAAAACAAAACTTTGTAGGTGTCCTTACATCCTTCAAGACTGGTTGAACTAGCATAACCCATCTTGCTATGCTATTTGACCTATTTCATTGTACCAATACATTTTTATGGTGGGGCTCACTAAAATAACACAATTTTCTAGACTATTGATTCTATCTTTGCATTGAGTTCTCTTTTGGGATGAGAAAAACTAGCATAAGAAAACTTTCTAGCCTTTATACTTCTTACTTCTCTTTTCTTACATAATTTATCTAGCATAACACATTTCTAGCCTATTGGATTTGTGGTCTCTCCTTTCTCCATGACCTCATAGATTTTCTAGTAGGCTAAACCATGTATTCTTGTCTTGTCTTTCACATGTACTCTTTCCCTTTCCATGTGACCACTTGTGCTTTTGTAATAGTATTTCAATCATGATACTAGGGGTTGAGACATTTTCTTTATTTAGTTATCTTTAACTAGTTGACTTAGAATATTAATAAGTTTTAGTCTTTTTTTTTTCTATTTTGTGTACACTTTCACATCGTTGTAAGAGTTGAGATCCTTCAATTAGGTCTCTCTCTCTCTCTCTCTCTCTCTCTCTCTCTCCTACTTGACGATGAGTATATGTATAGGACTCATACTCCCACTAAAGTGGGGGATAAATTTATAATCCTAGAATTGCATCAGTGTGTAATTCCTCATTTATCTTGGCCCCATTTTATCATGTATGGGCTCCTTTATTGATTCATAGTAACCCAACCTAGATTCCACTTTCTATTCTGACATCCCCTATTCAATTAGGATGCATCGTTCAAATTTTGGGTCACTTTGGGGGGAATATATTTTCCCAATTGACCTATTTTTGACGTTTTCCTCAAAATTTGAATCAAGAGGTGGTCTCAATGGTTGAGTAAGAAATTAGAACTCTGATCATTTTTTTTGAGTTTTGAGCTCGAAAATGTTTGTGAGGGGCATATAAGAAACTTACATATCCTTATTTGGGTAGAAAAATCATACAAGATCATAATCACAATTTGAATTCAAGAAAGCACTTGTGATTTTGGCATTTCAAGCATATAAGGCATTTCCAACAAAATCTTCTCCATTCTAGAAAGCTTTTCTACCTCATTGAAAGCCAAGTAGGAGAGACCAAAATCAAGAAAGAATATCATAACACACTTAGCTATTCAAAATAATTCAAGTCTTTCACCTTCTCCATATCAAGCACTATGGAAAACTACAACTATCATTGTGAAAGACATGTATTTCATGATTTCCTTTTAGGTTTTTGTGTGGATCAAAGCTATTGCATCAACATTGGTGATTACATTCAAAGAAACATTGCACCATCAAGGTAGACATTTTATGTTTTAGATCTAGATTTTTCTTTGTACCAACACACTTTCCTTACAAGTACATTTAAAATTCAACTCCAAAGTTGATTTCACATTAGGTTTTGAATGAGGTAGACCCCTCTCTATAAAAAAAATCTTCTCTTTTCTATGTGCAAGAATAGGTGGCACCAATTTTGGGACCAGATCTAGGAAGTTTAGGATCCTAGCCACAATCTATAATTGAAAATAGTTAGAATTATAGGGAATAGGAAAACCTAGCTAACCTAGTCTCTCTAGAGTAACTCCAAATTGAATCAGTAGGTCAAATTCTATCTCATAGTTCTATTTTTGGTATGAGAATTTTTCTATCAAATTTTTACCAGTATGTACATACAAAAAGTCAATCTTTTCCCCTTATTTGACCTAAATTTTTTGTCTCCTTATCAATTATTCCATTTCCATTTTCCACTAAATGAAGGATCACTACATTAACTTCATGATTGAGCCTTGTCAATCCTAGTGAATTATCTTCCTTCCAATGTATGAGGAGATAGACTCATTGTTCTTAGTTTCTCTATACAAGTTAGTGAACACTATTTCCTTAATTATAAGTTCAAATATTCCAATTTTAGATCTATCCTCTGCTGCATTACAAAAAAATTTCATTTCACAATCATTTCATTTCAATTTTATGTTTGATTCCAAAGTTGGGGTTTGACCTAGGAAAACCCCCATCAACCCAAAAATATCCCTTATTTATATGTACAGTTGATAGGCTAAAAATGCACAAATTTGGATTCAAACTAAGGAGAAAAAGACCTATAGACATATCTAAAAAATCTCCTAGTTTCACCAAGTGAATGAGTCTCAAACTCTTTTGAAAAAAATTATAGGGAAACATTCGAGCAATATTATAGTCCTAGATCTTCCTATTTTGTCAACATCCAATGTTCCTAGGTCAAGGTCACCCCAAGAAAACTAGCCCCTCAAATTCTGATTCAGAATTTAGCAATAGGCTCCTCTTCTTTCATTTCCAAATGTACCTTTGTTTTCTATATACTTGATTCCTGTAATTTTGTTTATGCTAAAAACTTTCATTCTTTTATCATTTACCCTAACTCTCACATCCACCCTACATAATTCTAATATTATTTTCAACTCCCCAGAAGGACTATTGAATCCACTTTCAACCTAATCCATTAAGCCAAGTGGAAAATTCTCTTTCAAAAGTGAGTAAAGAAGAAATAGGACTAGTTTTCTAGTTTGCATTTATAAACTAGTGAACCATATTTCCCCGCCTTACATTTTGGTGAACTGAACATATCTTACATTTAACATACCTTTGATTTTCAAATCTGATTTTTTATGACATAATTCACTAAATATGGTTGGCTTTCTATTTCACATATGATTACATTTCTTCTTAGTTATGTTTTATCAAAATCATATGTTAGATAATGACTTCTTTCATTGCATGGTACTTGTATTCATCCATAATAGTTTTACATATTTTATCATTAAGATTTCAAATATATCTTGTACTTGAAAGTAATTTCTCAAATCTTTTATCCATGTTTCATGTTGTTATATGATAGCATTTTTAAGGAATTTCATGGAATCTATAGATCTCAAAAAAGATTTTGTAGAAAAAGACAATCTTAGAAATGACATTGAAATGAATAATACTTGTACCTCTCTTAGGATATTTTTGGTCAATGTGGATAGAGTCAATACTCCTAAAAATGATCTCCCTAATATTTTTTCATCATTAAAGAGTTTTAATAGATCCTCTCCTCACAAGGATAGTTGAGTGGAAGAGGGATAAGCTAAATATGTCAATATTAGTATGGCAATCGCTCTAGATCCTCCTTATTCCCCTATATCTTATCTCAACATCAAATATTTTGAGACAAGATGAAGTTATGCACTTTATTCATGATCTATATCCTAACATAACATTAATCAAATATGACTATTTAGATGAACCTACTTCTTCCCAACCCACTAAGGTCTCTATGAATGGTTATAGGATTAAGGATCTCCCTACAGAGATAAATCATCATACTATCCATCCCTGTATAACACCATTTAATAAGACTCATGGTGAAATCCTTCCACCTTCAATACTAAATAAATACTATGAAATAAGTTATGATATTATCTCTGAGCAAGGTTATAGTTGACAAGATTTGGCAAAAAAATTTAACAAGGAAAAAAGGTCCCTATAGACCACTCTCCTTCACAATGCACCCAAGAAGGTTTAGGATTTGAAACTAAATAAAATATTGTTCACAATATTCTTCAAGCCAACTCAATTGTCTCTTTCTTTCCTAAACAAAGGAGAAGAGAAATATACAAGTAATCCTCCTTCTACCTCATATCCTCAAAATCAAAATCAAAACAAAACACCCAATGAGTACCCTCTACCTTTGTTACAAACTCTTTTATGACAAGAAACAAGCATTTGACCTCTTGAGGATTGTCTAAATATAGAAAAAATAATCTTTTGGAGACTTAAGTATGATAAAAATATTAAATTCCCTTTTTTCCCACTTTCCAAAGAATAAAAAACCACATAATAGAGTGTATCATCTTTTTCATCAGTCATTCTCATTCTCTTACTAAATGCATTGAATTTAAATAATTTTATCAAGATTTATATAATGGATTTATTATTCCTATTACAATATATCTCATGATTTTTTAGTCAAAATATATTTACATAGTACTCCCTTCACCTATTATGTTTCTCCAAACTATGTAACCTGTGTAGCTTACCTTATTAGGGGTTCTTTGTCTTGCATGGAGATACACCTAAACATATAATTTTACTTCGTGAGAAACATTAATAGTACTTCATGAGAAACATTAATTCTATCCTTCCTAAGGATCCACTTTCCCTTTGTTGAGTTATATCTTTTATCACATGACGTCCTTTCTTGCTTAGAATTATTTTAAGTGCATAAGGATTCTCTATTTCAAGAGGTATACACCCTTTATTACTATTTCTTGCTTGGTTAAAAGTGTATCCCTATTATATTTTATCTTCCACTTGGGATAGAAAGTGTGTTATCCTTCATAAAAATTCCCCTTACCTATAAATAGGGAAGGTGTATATTTTTGTTCCCCTTCTCCTCTCTTATAAATGATGTTATATTTTTCAAATAACTCCCCTTGGAGGCAAATGTCTTTGGAAAAAATATCACTTCCTCCTCTCTTTCTACATCCCTCAAAATACTAACTCATTTAACATCAACATCTGATGAAATGTGAATTTTTGTTTTGTTTTGTCAGATCTTATGAGGTAAAACAAGTCAAATTGTTATTTATTTTTTTTAAATGGCCAACGTTCATTAGAATTATGATGATGGTTTCTTTCATCGGTAGTCCGACAAGAAACATCATCAAAATTTTGATGAATCACAAAGTTAAAAAATAAAAATAAAAACCCTTAGGGTTAGCTAACAATGTTTTCCATATATACATACTTGCGTGGACATTTTTTTCTGAACTTGTAGTAACATTTTGCTAGGTTTCAGAAGGTTATAGACAATTTATTTGTAGTCCAATTTCATTGTATGTGAAGAAAAATCATACAGATAATATTAGTCAAGAACAAAAAAAAGAGACAATTGCTAGATTGTGGTCTACATTGAAAATAAAAGATGATGGGAAATGATATTGTCCCTACAATAATTGCAAGGGTTTAAAGATAAGAATACTTTGAATCACAACAACTAAAAAAAATGTAGGCAACATGGTCACATTGAAGGAGGGCATGATTATCATCCATTGGTAAGTTTTTTATTATATGTGTTTATATTAATTATATTTATAATGTTTATGTTTAGATCATGATCATGGTTTATTTTTGTTGAGGATTATTATATAGGTGGGGAACCCTAGGGAACATGATGTGGACTATTACAGTCTGGAGAATGTGGTTTCCCTAAAGTGGAGGAACATGGAGGTGTAAATATCAAAGATGAAGTTAATGATCCTATAAAAGAAGATAATCACGCACCAGAAAAAAAAGTTAAAGATGATAGTATAAATATATTGATCCATGACGCATTTAGTACTGGTAGAGCTAATCATGATGATCAAGATGAATTTTATGTTGTTTATGATTTACCTGCACTTGAGAAAGCATATGATCCCCTTTATGAAGGCTCTCAAACAAATCCTCTCTACTGTATTATTATTGGTGAACTTGAAGATTATGAATGGTTTATCCAACATAACAATCTCACGTATGTTAAGGTATGTCATATATGCCATCCTTTTTCATCTATTTTTTGTTATTATTTAATCACTAGTTAATAAAGGGTAAAATATGTACCATTAATATTCTTTATATTAACAAATTATTTTTTTCATTGTAGATCGATAGGTCAATTTTTGCTACCACCATCAAATATTCTACCTCGCTCATATTGACAATTACCTACCAATATGAAAGATATTGGAATGGAGTATCAAGTAATATATGCATGTCCCAATGATCATATTATATATCATAAACAAGATGAATTTGTAATAGAATTCCTAGAATTTTATATCAATAGATATCAAATAAATCAACTAACAAAAAATGTGCCTCAAAAGGTTCTTTGTTATATTCCCATTATTCCATGTATGCAATGATTATTTAGGTACAAAAGCTTAGCACAATTTATGAATTACCATACATGGAATAGAAGTGGAGATGACATTCTTGGAATTCTCGTGGATGATTATGCATTTAGGGACATAGAGGAAAAATGACCACATTTTAAAGAAGAACCTCATAATCTTAGGCTTTCATTGGTAGCGGATGGTGTCAATCATTTGGAGAGTGAGATCTATTTACTCAGTGTGGCCTATTTTCGTTATCAACAATAACATTCCTCCATGGATGTTAATAAAGAGGGAGCACATAATGTTGGAAATGATTTTTCTATGTAATTTTTCATTTATTAGTCATGTACATTAAATTACATATATATTACAGTGAAATGGTTATAATAATTATGTAATGTTTTTGTTCATTCAACTAGGTAAGTACCAACTTAAAGATATGAATGTACATATTGAGTCTCTTATCGATGAGTTACTAAAGTTATGGGATGGTGACACTATGTATGATTATTGGAAAGTTGACTATACTAATGTATATGACTATATTTAGTGTTTTCATTATGGAAACAAAGTCATATGATGTTATGGAGTTAGCACAAGTAGTTAGAACATCAAAAATTGGCTAAGTATGGAAGACTGGACAGTCGACAGAGCACCAGAAGAACAAAGCATCAACGTGTGTATGAAAGAGTTATGACATGCACCCTTGAAGATAAGATTCTAAGTATGTATTCATGCTAAGTCTAAGAGTGCATGAGGATATAAGTCATTATGAGGAAGTTGCAGTCAGATGAAGTGACACAGATAGTGAGTGATAGAATAGAACAGAGCATGGACCGACTGTTTGTATTTTGATTAGAGATCATAATATTGTTTTGTAAAGTCTATGTGCCTATTGTATTTAGGTCATAGACATGTTAATAGAATTTTATGTAAAAATTCTTCAGCCAATTCATTTGGAAGCATTGTATATAATAGGTTGAAGGATGACCTATTTAATAGTTTTGTTTGCGTATATAAATAAGACATGTACCTTTGTAATTAAGTCTGGCATGAGATATATAAATCAATTAAGAAGACAAGAGGTATGTGAAGAGTAGTTAGAATGTTGTAGTGCTTTACAAGAGGCTAAAGCATAAGCACACAAAAGGAACTGACCAGACAAGTAGTGTCACATCAACAATTCACCTTGCAGATATAGTGTGTATCTGAGATCCAGAAGGTTGTATCCTTCACCACTTGAGCAGTGAGCTCTAGGATAGTGTGTCCCCACCCCTAACAAGGTTAATTGTAAAATACTCCTAACAGAGTTCGACCCTTGACCAGGTCCCTGTACTAAAAGCATTGTAAAGAACAACTCCTAACAAGGTTGCAAAATCTTCTAACGGGGATCATAAAACACTAGTGCAGTTCTTAGTGGGTGTCAATTCCCACTGGGGTTTTTACCTATTTGGGTTTCCCTGTAATCATATTTGGTGTTATTTGTTATGGTTGTTTATCTTACTTGCATTGATATTCATTTCAGTACATAAGCAATTAAAAAAGTTTCAAGAGTAGAGAAAAAGTATTAATATATAGAACACTGATTCACCCCTCTCCCCTCTCAGTGTTCCCATTCCTAACAATCAGTATCAGAGCTCTGGTCCTCTGAAGATAAGTTTAACCACTTGAGGAGATCATGGATAAGGGAGAAATGAAACATCTGAAAAAGAATCTTGAAGTAGCTCTTGAAGACCTTGACAGATCTGAAAAAGAAATTGAAGAACTAAAAGAAAAGGGTAGTGATTCTCAAGTAGTCATTAAAAAATTGAGAAAAGACTTGAAAAATTGTTCCACAAGTGATTTGGGAAAAATAATTAAAAAATTGAATGAGGAAAACACATCTCTGAAAGATTAGATTGAAGAGTTGGATGAAAATCTATTTAACAATAAAGAAGCCTATGAAGAACAGGTTAAAGAAAACAAGCAGTTAGATGAAGAACTAAGACAAGAAAACATGAAAATATTAGAGTTAGAAAACATCAAGAAATAGATGGAATCTGAATTTGCTGAGGCAAAGAATCACATTGACAAGTTGCACACAAGCAAGGATCTTATAGAGTCACAATTGTATGCACATAATATTAAGGGAGACACCATTGGTATTGGATTCAATGAAGCACAAAACTAGATCAATGACATGCAAGCAAGAAAGAAAGCATAAGAAGAATCTTTAAAATTTAAGAAAGTAGGAAATCATACAGTAGCTGAAGTTGAATCATATAGGAAATTTGCAAGCAAGTAAAAAAAGACTTGTTATTCATGTAACAAGCATGGTCACACAATAAGAAATTGCAAAGAGGTAAGACCTTTCAATGGTTACTGCTATTCATGAAATAAATTTGGTCATAGAGCTTTGAATTGTAGATCAAATCAAAGAAATTAGAATCAGAAAAATTAGAGAAGTCAATCACAACAGAATGTAAGAAACTCTCAGAACATTACATGTCAGATATGCAATTATGTTGGTCACTCAACCAGATAGTGCAGTATGGTAACTCACATGAATGCGCCAAGGAATATCAGGCCTCCAGTCATTTTTCACTCATGCAACAAGGCTGGACACATCTCTAACTTCTACAAAACAAGAGCGCAAAGACACGAAAGCCCTAAAAAGTCAGAAGGATCAATTTTGGAAGAAGCAGGAGAAGTCAAATTTGTGCAAGCTACAGAAGATGTGAGCTTGATTTGGAAGGAAGAAAAGAAGGATAACATTGATGAAATAATTGAGGATGTATCCGCAATCGACACACTTCTTATTTATGGTTAAATGACCTTCGTGGTCATAGGGGGAGCTAGATTAGCTCTAGACCCCTATGTGGTTGGTATACTCACTCTCAGAGTATGCACCTTGTACTACAACTATTTGGAGACTATGCGATGTAGTATGCAAGAGCGCACTACCTGATTGTTAGCAGAGACAAAGAACAAAATTCTCAGTTGCATTTTGTGTTTATGCGGCAAGAATTAATGGCAAAAATCTACTTTATAGTCATAAAAAATTCACTGATCACTCATTTTCAATCAAGATTAAGTGTTTGGAGATCACAGGAGCACTAGTAGTTGAGTTGTGAAGTGTTGTAGTTGAATTTATCAGCGAAGAAGGAAGATTGATTGTTGGAAGCCCTAGCTCAGATGCGACAATCTAGAAACCCTTGGAAACCTTTCTGAAGTGATAAATCAAGTAATTCATGGCTACACCAGTTGTTTTTTATGTTTCTCAAAGGAAAACATATGTGTTTAAGAAGCATCCTTTCAAGTCCACCCTAGATGACCTAGAAGGAGCCTTTTCTAGAACCCTAATGGGTGTTATGCACGTAGAAGACATATGCACATATGTGTATTGCAAAAAGGAATCGGTTGGTTTGGATAGGATTAGGTCACACCTTGAAACCATGATGAATCTAGACAAATCATTCATTGAAGAATTTGTGCACCTTGAGAATCACCCAATCATTGAATATGCTACTGCATATAAATTTTATGAATCTGAATGGATTAAGATCCTGTTGAGTAGGATACATGACAACCTATTTTGGATAGGTGAAGTTCTAGTTAGAATCATAGCTGATCTCATTTATGAGATGACAGGTCTATCAAAGATAGGTGCCATTCTTCCAGTTGGTAAGGATGTTAGAAAATTGGTTGAGCAAGCCCGCAAATCTTGAAGTGATAAGCGCAAGATAACAATTGAACCAATTGAGGAGAAAGACATCAAATTGATGTCTATGATACTTGGATATAGATTTCAACATGCAAATAGGGTCAATAGTGTGTCTGTAGCCACTATTCTTGCAGCCATCAGATTGGTGAGAGAAAATGGAGAATTCAACTTGTGTGAGGTCCTACGCACATAGTTGATGGAAAACATTAGGGAAATCAAGCATGACAAGACCAAGATATTCAAGTTTGGGTCTTTGATAATCTATATGTACTTTCATATAGTTGGGAAAGTATCAGATTTATACCTAGACAAAAGTTTACATACAATGCCACAAATATCTCTTAAGGTATCAACTGAGAGTACACTAAAGGATTACATGGAGTTAGAGTTAAAAACATTCAGGATAAAGATGCAAATGAGGTATAGGATATGTGAAAGCATTTTTGAGAAATACAAGGATAGTATTTGTTTTATGGTGGAAACATACATTACTTGTATGGAGGTTGTTGAGCCTAGAAATAAGTGGTTTCATCCACTTGGATATGAAGTGGAGGAGCAATTTTTGGAAGCTTATGCACAAGTCCTACTGTCAGCACCCAAAGATCCCAATGAGCCTAGATGGGGAACATATGAGGAAAGGACCAGACAGGTAGATGTAGTCCTAAATAGTGTTGCAACCAAGAGGAAAGACACCAAAATCACCTCTGAGATTTGAAGATCCATGGTGTGACCCAAGAAGACCTGGATAAAGCTAGAGAAGCAAAGATAGCTATGCAAATTAAGAGTGCATCTAGTGTGGAAGCCAAGATAGAAAAGGTTGATGATCCTAAGATGAAGAAAGTAAAAATTGAGAAAACTAATGATCCAAAAGAAAAGGAGAAGAAGATAGATGATATCAGTCTTGCTCCCATGGACAAAATTGACTTAGAGTCTACTAAAGCATCTCCTAAAATGTCCAAGAGGAAGAAACAAATAGATACAAGCCACCCATTAGCAAGAGTGACAAGAAGCCAAGCCAAAAATGTGCAACAACCTCCTGAGGTAGGATTCTTACCAAGCTTACAAGTATTGAGATACAGAGTGGTTGATGAAGGTATACTTGATCAGATATCTAATTTCTATGATAGATATCATGAGATTGACAAGTCTGAGATCCATGAGATGTTGATCCAACATATGATCAAATTTAAGAGGACTATGCTAGAAATGAAGATAGTCATCCCAGATAAAGTATGGGATATTTTGGACACTTTGAAAAGACAAGCTACTGAAGAAGACATTAGAATAAGAGAAAAAACACTAGATGACAATCTACCAGTGTGTTCAATTGAATAAAAATCCCTATTAATGGATTTGGTAAAGTTGCACCTGAGAACTAAGATGAGAACACTCCATATCATGAATAAGGATTATGAGGTGATAGCAAAGGAGACTGAAAAAGCCTTTGAGAAGGTGTTCCTTGAAAAACACATGCAATCAACATCTTCACCCATCACTCAAGCACCTGTTGAGAAAGCTAAAGTAGATGAGGTCACAAATGCACCTATGATAGGTCCACATGACTCGATGCCCACAGTGACAACACCCACAGAGATAATGACATCTGCGCCCATGCCTGAAGTCAAGAAAGACACAATAATGATTGATAATGTGGAAATATCAATGGCAGCCACTAAAAAAGACTTAGACAAATTTGAGGAAGCCTTTGTGAGTACTCAAGAGATATAAATACTATGTGGTGATAATTCACCAAAGCAGCAAGAAGATGTGCTAATTGAGGATCTAACAGGACAAGAAGAAGAAGAGGAGAAAGAAAAAGAAAAGGTGAAAGAGGAGGAAAAGGAGAAATAAAAAGAAGAGAAAGGAGAAGAAGAGAAGGAAAATGAGCCAACAGATAAGCCATCTTTTGAAGTACCCACAAAAGATGTGATAGGTAGCACACCTCTCACTCCATCAACATCATTTTTGTCAAGTTGGGCTCCTGACACTACAAGCTTGGACTCTTGGGGAGAAGAAGACCTAATCAAGATCAGTGTCCTTGCTATGGAGAAGACTGAGGAGAAACAAGTAATGAGAAATTATTTGTTTCTTGAATCATTCAACATTTTGAACAACCTATTGCTTGCAAACAAGAAAGTGTCAAACATACACTCAGTAGATGATGTCAGTAACATCCTAACAAGCTTCAAGGAAAACTTCTCTTGCCTAGAAGAATCAATATCAAAGGTAGTAGAAGGGAAGTATCTCAACAAGATATTGAATGAGCTAAATGCAAACTTTGCACTTGACCTTATCTCCTTGAAGGTTGGTCAAGCCTTGTTAAAATAATTTGTAACCAAATGAAGAAAAATCATAGTAGATTGTATGGACAAGGACAAGTTGGCTGTAGATCTCTACAAGATAATTCAGGAAGCATAAACTATGATAGATGCAGTGAGGAAATCAATAGAAGATCCCTCTACATATGTAAATATGTGCAACAATGTGTACCAAGGACAAGTAGACAAAATATAAAAGGCAGAGAAAGAAATGTCCAAGATAAGGGCAAGGCAAACACAACTAAGAAATGCTCTTGCACCCTCATTAGATGTATTGAACCAAAACATCAAGGAGATCGATGCCACTATGGTGACATATGATCAAGGTCCTAGTTTAGATTTGGAGAAGATTTAGAAGTTGACATATGCTTTGTGCGCCCATCTCCAGACAATAGACTCATTGAAGAAGTTTTGGCAGAATGAGATTGCAAACCTTCAGATAGCCTACTCGGATGTATTAACTATGTAAGTACTTGTGGATTTTTTTTTTTGAGCACCTTTGTCATTAATGTCAAAGGGGGAGTATAGAATATAGAAGAGAGAATATGGATTTTTTCATATTATGTAAAGGGGAGTATAGTACATAGTGAAAGGGGAGATATAAGTTAGAGTATGTATTAATTTTTTATATATATAAGGATATAGTTAGTAACTTCATCATATTCCTTTGTTTCCATTAATGAAAAAGGGGGATAATGTTGGAAAGTTGACTATACTGATGCATATGACTATATTTAGTGTTTTCATTATGGAAACAAAGTCATATGATGTTATGGAGTTAGCGCAAGTAGTTAGAACATCAGAAATTGGCTAAGTATGGAAGACTGGACAGTCAGCAAAGCACTAGAAGAATAGAGCATCAGGGCATGTGTGTATGATAGAGTTATGACATACTCCCTTGAAGATAAGCTTCTAAGTATGTATTCATGCTAAGTCTAAGAGCGCATGAGGATATAAGGCAGTATGAGGAAGTTACAGTCAAATGAAGTGACACAGACAATGAGCGACAGAATAGAATAGAGCATGGAGCCGACTGTTTATATTTTGATTAGTGATCATAATATTTTTTTGTAAAGGCTATGTGCCTATTGTATTTAGGTCATAGACATGTTAATATTTTTGTATGTAAACACGCTTGAGCCAATCCATTTGGAAGCATTGTATGTAATAGGTTGAAGGTCGACCTAGTTAATAGTTTTGTTTGTGCATCTAAATAAGATATGTGCCTTTGTAATTAAGTATGGCATGAGATATAGAAATTGGTAAGAGTAGAGTAGAGGTATGTGAAGATAATTTAGAATGTTTTAGTGCTTTACAAGAGGCTAAAGCATAAGCACACAAAAGGAACTAATCAGACAAGCAGTGTCACATCAACAATTCACCTTGCAGATATAGTGTGTATCTGAGATCCAAAAGGTTGTAGCCTTCACCACTTGAGAAGTGAGCTCTAGGAAAATGTGTCCCCAACCCTAACAGGGTTAATTGTAAAAGACTCCTAATAGGGTCCGACCCTTGACCAGGTCACTGTACTAAAAGCATTGTAAAGAACAACTCCTAACATGGTTGCAAGATCTTCTAACAGAGATCATAAAACACTAGTGCAGTTCTTAGTGGGTGTCAATTCCCACTAGGGTTTTTACCTATTGGGTTTCCCCATAATCATATTTGATGTTATGTGTTATGGTTGTTTATCTTACTTGCATTGATATTCATTTTAGTACATAAGCAATTAAGTTAAGTTTCAAGAGTAAAGAAAAAGTATTAATATATAGAACACTGATTTACCCCCCCACCCCCCCCCCACCCCTCTTAGTGTTCCCATTGCTAACATATGACATCTCTAGACCAAGAGGACAAATAAATTTTCAATTCCATGCAATGCTTGTATGGACAATTCATGTGCCCCAGGGCTAACACAGTTTTGTGGTATCTTATAAAGTTCAACTTGAGCACTTTAATAATATTAAATTATATATCATGCATTTTTAAAAATAATCTATTCAATATATATAATTAAAAAATATACATATTTAATCCAATTATACATGATCTTGTAGGTCTTCAAACGAAAGGAAAATTTGCATGTCCAATTTGTAGTGCAAAGATGAAGTCTCATCATTGAACAAGTTTAAGAAAGAAGGTATTTGATGAGTATAGAAACTTCCTCCACAAAAATCATAAGTATCAAACTACTAAAAAACATATTTTCAATGGGAAAGAAGAGACTACATCAAAACCACAAAGAATGACACCTCGCCTATGGAAGTTGGAATATAATAGAATCAATCGTCAAGGTAATGTCATTCAATCAAATTGTTTATTTATCATATGTGATATGTTTGGAATTTATACTTTTATATTGTGTTTTTCTTACTCATGCTCTAATTGACAATGATTGTTGTTGTTAACATTTTTGACTTATATGCTTCATGAAGGTCATCAAGGCATTAATGACTAGCTTTCAAAGGGATTCAAAATTTATCCCAAACAATTGTAGGTTTCCCTACTATGAGAAGCTACAAATTGTGCATTTTTTTTATACTATACATATTTGAAAGAATATAACAGAGACATTATGAAGAATATTAGATAAAAGGCATGGCAAAGAAAAAATTGTCAAAATTTGTAGTGACATTCAGGAATCCAATTATGCAATGAAAAATGTCATTCAATTAAATAGGGATGGAGACCAAATTAATATAAGTTCTCTTCCTTGGTTATTAACAAAGCAACAAAGCAATGCTATAAAAGAAGTCATACAAAAAAATGATTTTGCATACGATTTGCTGTCAACATAAACAATATCATAACAAAGAAAGGTAAATTTGGGCTAGGGATGAAAAAACATGATTGGAATACCTTCATTAAGGTAATCCATGTTCTTTTATATTTACTATATATTTGTATACTGCATGTACTTTTCATTGTATTATGTTTTCTAGTTTTGGAAAAATAATGCAAAGATCATTTTATAATTGTTGTAGTATGTTCTAACTCTATCTCTTCTAGACCACTTCGACAACAATGTCAAGCAAGTTATATATGATCTTGGAAAATACATGGGGTAAGTAGAAATATTTTTTCAATTTGTTGTATAGATATTATATTTGTCATTTGTCATTTATTTTACTTGTTATGTTATATATTGTACATTATTTTGTTAAATCTTTTTAATATATTTTCATCTTGAATCATTTGTAGATGGTTGTCATCTAAAGAAATACATAAAGAAAATATTAATTATTGGAAGAGAAAAATTCTTCATCTAATGTGTGAAATAAAAAAGTGCCCGCCTTTGACATTTTTCAATGTAAAAGAACACTACCTCATGTACACCAAGTTGAAGAGATTGAATTGTGTGGACCTATACATACAAGGCCAATGTGGAGGGTTGAGAGGCACTTGAAATTTTTGAAGGCCGTGGTTTGACAAAGAGAACATCCTAAGGGTTATATGGTGGAGGGATATATGGTATACAAGACTATGATGTACATTCCTAAATATCTTCCTAAGTTCGCATCAAAGATCCATGTAGATCACATTTGAGATCCAAAATTTATTAATAAATTCAAAGGGGAGTACTTGATAGGGAAAGGTAGATTGAGATAAGTGAGAGGTAATTATAGGTGTTACTATAACTGATGGTGATGATGATGAAGACTGACCAAGATCAAAGGTATACAATTTTGTAGAAAGGTTAGATCAGTTATTATCTTGTCATTGATGTCAAGTAGTTGATATCTGATTTATATTGTGTTGTCATATCATTTAGAGTATGATATAAGTTGAATGAGTTAAGGGGAAGAAGAAGTGAAATGTTGTGAATAAGAACATAATTGGAAAACTGATACAGATCAGACAATGCTAAGATTATGTTAATAAAATTATTTTCTACCTAACATATGATTATATCAAATCAGTAAAGAATGGTAAAGAAGATTTGACAAGTCGGTAAGTAAAATAGTTTTGGATACCGAGTAGGATATGGCATTCGGTAAAGAGAAAAAGTCATTTGGTAAGAACAAAGTAAATTTTTGTAAAGGCAAAGGAATTCAAGACACCGAGCAAAAGGTTTTAGTCATCGTGCAAGGAACATAAATTAAATACAAGTATCAAAATGATATTTAATAATTAGCTATGATGAGCTGGAAGATTATGATGATATGGAAGAGTTAGTTGGACATATCTACAATCAGGAAAATTCATGATGATTATCTATGGTACAGATCTAAGCAGCTAAAATAGAAGTTTCAAGAAAGTTCAATTTCCAAGGTGAAGATAAAACATGTTACTGAGATCTAAATACATTGAATAAATTTATGAAGTCAATCTGACGGTTTAAATTAATCAAAGGAAAACATGATAAAAGGAGATTTCATGAAAAAATAAAGTCTATATAAAGGATGAATTTATATGAACAAATGGTTGGAAAATTGAAGAGTTGATAAGTCACCGACTGATGCAATGAAAAAGGAAAAGATTGAATTCTGAGTCAGAAAGAAGAATTTGATGAAGTGTTTAAGTCAATGGAAACTGAAGGATTGAAGTGAAGAAGAAGAGTGCATATAAGATCTATTTATGCAAAGGATAGTTGTGAATTCACTGGTCAATATATTCACTTTTTCTTATTAACATTTGTAATAGAAAAATCTCTTAATCGAGTGGACTTAACAATCTTATTGTAAAATCTTTGCAAAAGGTAACATTCTAAAGAGTGTTTGAAGTCCTTTAACTAGACCACTCCTAACAAGGTAAAGATCCTAATAGATCTAAGGAAAATCCCTTGAATGGGTCACACTTAGCAATGTGTATTGTAATCTTTAACAGGATTGGCTCTTAACCGAGCATACTTTAGAAGAATATTTTCTTTAATGGGTGACAATTCCCACAGTGGTTTTTCCAAAGCTAGGTTCCCATGTTAAATACTGGTGTTATATGTGTTGAATGATTATTGTGAATGTTATTGTTGATTGTAAAAGTTTATTTACTATTGTCAATAAATAGTGAATTGTCTCTGATCAGGTTGACACCAAGTTAATCAGAGAAAGTATTTTAATGTACAGAGAATCAAGGATTACTGATTCACCCCCCCTCTCTGTAATCCAATAATTGGTATCAAAGCTAAGTAATGTAAAGGGATAAGTTTGAAAGAATTGATTAAAAAATTTGAAGATGTATTGGAGAGAAGTACCTAAGCTGAACAAGAAAGTTTTCTCAACATGGAAAAGAAAGATGAGATTGTACCTATTTGGAATTGGAGAATTTGTACTAAATGTTTTGGATAATGACTACACTTCACCGCTTACTAGACTTATGTTAGTTGATCAAATGAGAAAAAAGTGGGAACACAACTAGGCAATGATTGAAATTGCCTCTTCCCTAACCGATGCTAAATTCAATGATGTTAAAGATTGTATTACTTCAAATGAGATGTGGGATAGGCTTACACTTATTTATAGAGGTAATCATAATGTACAAAAAGAAAAGGTTGACATTCTTAGAGGAAATTTTGATGAGATGAGAATGAAAGATGAAGAGAACATTGCTCTATATAGTTTCAGAATCAAGGAAATTGTTAGTGCCATCAAAGGTGCTGGTGGAAATTTAACTAGTGAAGAAGTGGTAAGTAAAATTATGAGAACTCTTTGATCCAAGTATGCTATTCGAGTATCTACTATTCAAGAACTAAGATCCATACTGAATAATGTTGTTACTCTTGAAACCTTAATCAATAAGCTAACTACATTTGAGCTAAAAAATTATGATAATTGTCTGATGACTATTGAAACAACCTTCAAATCATCTTTAAGTATTGGAACTTCAAGAAGAGAAAGAGAGATTCCCAATAGTTCATGTGGAAATGAATATGACAATATCCTAACCAAAGATAAAGAACAAGAAGAGTTGGAAGCACTACTGGCTAAGAAGCTACCAAGAGGTAAAGGAAAGTATAAAGGTAAACTACCCTTGAAATGTTTTAATTGCAACAAGGTTGGCCACATTGCATCTAGATGTCCTAATAATGACATGAATGATACAAGTGATAAGAAGGAGATCTGACACCGAAGGTTTAGAGACTACAAGGATAAAGGTAAGAAGTCTTGCTACCTAGCCGAGGAAAGAGTAACTGATGACGAATCTTATTACATTAAAGAAAGTTATGAATTTCTTTATGTTTCTATGAAGGATGATTCATAAGAAGAGAGGTATGAAGATGAAAAAGCCCTTATTTCTCATGTTAGAAAAACTAACCCTTGGATAATTGATAGTGGATGTTCACATCATATGATTGGTGATATTGATAAGTTTGAGAACTTAGAAGAGCATGATGGAGGATTTGTTAGATTTAGCAATGATGCTCCATGTCTTGTAAAAGAAAAAGGATCCATTATACTGAATGAGAAGATCATATGTGATGATGCTTATTGGGTTCAAGGTCTAAACTATTTTTTTTAGGGTTGTAGAATTGAATAATACTGGCCATTGACTAGAGTTTCAAAACAAAAAAGTGTAGATCTATGGTGCCGATGGAGATTTGATTGGAACCGGTGAACAATCAAAGGGTAATCTATTTTATCTTGCTAGTGCTGCAAAGAGTTGTTTATTTGTTAAAGTTGAGGATGCTTGGTTATGACATAAAAGACTCTGTCATGTAAATTTTTACAACATGATTAAGGTGAGCAAAAAGAATAGAGTCAGAGGTCTATTGAAATTAAGAAAACCTGATAAAGTGATGTGTAAGGAATGTCAGATTGGTAAAATGAAAAAATCAAGTTTATCAAGCAAGTCTTACTCATCTAATGGTATTTTGGAATTAGTTCATACTGACCTTTGTGGTCCTATAAAATTCAAATTTATTATGGAGATTGGTATTTCATTTTTTTTGTTGATGGCTATTCAAGACTGATGTCGGTAGTGTTTCTAAAGGAGAAGTTTGATGCATTCCAAATGTTTAAGTGGTATAAGGAAAGAGTTGAAAAGGAAACATGTAAGAAGTTGAAATGTTTAAGATCAGATAGAGGAGGTGAATTTATATCTGATGAATTACTATCTTCTGCATTGAAAATGGAATCAAAAGATAAGTATCTACACCGAGGACTGCACAACAAAATGGTATAGCTAAAAGAAGAAACAAATCTATAGTTGACTGTGCAAGAATATTGTTAATTGAAAAAAAGGTTGCACAAACATTTTGGAGAGAAGTTATTAGTACTGCTCATGTCTACACACTCAACCGAGTACAATTGAAGAAAGGCACAAACAAGACACCTTATGAACTCTGGTATGGGCATACACCGAATGTTAGCTACTTTAAATTTTTTGGAAGTAGGTGTTACATACTGAAAGATGCTAGAAATAGAAAGTTTGATTCTAAAGGGGATGAAGGTATATTCCTAAGATATTCTTCAAAGAGAAAAGCCTGTAAATGTTTCATCAAGGCTATTAACAAAATTGTTGAAAGTGAAAATGTGTGGATTGATGAATTTGTAGAAAGGAATGAAGAAGATAGCAAAAAGAAACTTGGAGATTATCAAAGATTTATTTATGTACAGGAAGGTAATTTGGGTAATGTAACTAAGCTACAAAAATAAGAAACCAAGGAGAAATTTGATCCTCCACCGAGAGATGAAAAGTCTAATGAACAATCTACCGAGCCTGTATTAGCAAAATATGTGAGAAGACACCACTCAAAGAGAAAAACTATTGGAGACAAGAATGCATGAATAATGACAAGAAGTAAGTTGAAAGATAATACATGTTTGATTTTTGAATTTGAGCCAAGATTAGTCAAGGATGCACTTGGAAATGAAGACTGGATTAATACAATGAAAGAAGAGATTGATCAGATTGAAAAGAACAATACTTGGTCATTAGTACGGAGACCCAAGGACAAGAATGTGATTAGAACAAAGTGGATTTTCAGGAATAAACTCAATGAGAATGGAGAAGTGATTAGAAACAAAGAAAGATTAGTTTACAAAGGGTATGCATAAGAAGAAGGTATTGATTATGGTGAGACATTTGAACATGTTTCTAGATTAGAAGGTGTAAGAATATTACTTTCATATTCTGCCTATAAAGGATTCAAAGTTTATCAAATGGATGTTAAGTTTTCATTTTTTAATAGAATTCTTGGAGAAAAAGTTTAGATTGAACAACCTAAAGGATTTGTTGATAATTCTAACAAGGATATGGTATGAAAACTACATAAGGCACTCTATGGATTGAAGCAAGCACCCCGATCATGGTATGAAAGAGTACACTCTTATCTAATCAAGATTGGATTTCAAAGGACAAGTGAAAACAACAATTTGTATTTGAAATGTGATAGTTCTGATAAGATTTTGATTGTTGAGATATTTGTTGATAATATCATAATTGGAGGAAATGAAACAATATCTAAATTATTTCCTGAAGAGATGAGAAATCAATTTGAGATGTCCATGATAGGAGATATTAAATTCTTTATTGGACTACAAATTCAACAAGTTAAAGATGGGATCTACATAACACAGTCAAAATACATCAAGGAGATCCTAAAGACATTCAATATGGAAGAATCAAAATTGGTTGGTACACTGATAGCTACTAGTTGTAAATTGTCAAAGGAAGATGAGATAAAGGAAGTAAATGGAACACTTTACTGATCCATGATTGGTAAAATATAGTATGTTGTACACATCTGACCTGATATTATACATTCACTTGGTATAGTTGCAAGGTTTTCAGCCAACCCGAGGAGACACATATGTTTGCAATGAAAAGAATATTTAGATATCTAAAAGGGACTGAAGATTTCGGTCTTCTATACAAAAAAGGAGGAGATTTTGATCTCAAGGTATATATTGATGCTTATTAGAATGGAAACATTGATGACAGAAAAAGAATAAGTAACAAAACTTTATTTTTAGGAGAAAGGTTAGTGACATGAATAAGCAAGAAACAAAGTTGTATTTCATAGTCTACTATCAAAGCTAAGTCTATTGATGCATCTATGAATTGTTCAAATATTGTGTGGATCAAAAAATTACTTGAAGGTATGCAAGAAGAGATTATTGATCCAGTTACAATTTACTGTGATAATACTAGTGTTATAAACATATCAAAGAATTCGGTGATGCATTCAAAGATAAAGCACATTTCTATCAAGTATCATTACTTGAGAGAGAAAGTTTAAGAAAAGCATGTGGTATTGGAGTATGTGAATTCAAAGGAACAGATAGCCAATATATTTACCAAACCACTATTGAAGGATTCTTTTGAGCATCTCTGAGGTAAATTAGGGGTTCTTAGAATATTTAAGTATTCACTAAGGCAAGATACATGTTGCATCAATTTAAGTATTCGTTAGAATATTTATTTTATGAGTTGATGCTAGTATTCACACTTTAGGTGAAGCCTAAAGTTGTGAAAAATGTTTATGTCTACAATGCCAAATCAATACATTTGAGGTATGATTTACTACCTGAGAAAAGTTTTCAAGATTATGTGTCTTTGGCATTATTGTCAAAGAGGGAGAAGAAAGCAATTGATTATTGAGGGAAAAAAACTATATTAATGACTACAAAGAGGGAGAATACTACTATGAGGATGAATATGCTAAGAGAAGATCTATTGAGAGATGAAATATCCAAGAGGGAGAAGATCTACCAAAGGATATCAAGAAAAGAAGAAGTTACAACTCAGAGGGAGTACATGACAAAGAATGACAGTGAAGTATTGCCATCAATGCCAAAGAGGGAGATTGTTACTATAAATGATGGTGATGATGATGAAGACTGACCAAGATCAAAGGTATATAAGTTTGTAGAAAGGTTAGATCGGTTATTATCTTGTCATTTATGTCAAGCAATTGATATTTGATTTATATTGTGTTGCCATATCATTCAGAGTATGGTATAAATTGAATGAGTTAAGGAGAAGAAGTGAAATGTTGTGAAGATAAAGAACTTAATTGGGTAACTAATACAGATTAGAAAATGCTAAGATTAAGTTGATATAATGTTTTCTACCTAACATATGATTATATCAAATCGGTAAAGAATGGTAAATAAGATTTGACAAGTCGGTAAGTAAAATAGTTTTGGTTACTGAGCAGGACATGTCATTCAGTAGAGAGAAAAATTCATTTGGTAAGAATAAAGTAAGTTTCGATAAAGGTAAAGGAGCTCAAGACATTGAGTAGAAGGTTTTAGTCACTGAGCAAGGAGCATAAATTAAATACAAGGATCAAAATGACATTTAATGATTAGCTATGATGAGCTGGAAGATTATGATGATAAGGAAGAGTTAGTTGGAGAGATCTACGATTAGGAAAATTCATGATGATGATCTATGGTACAAATCTAAGAAGCTCAAATAGAAGGAAGAAGTTTCAAGAAAGTTAAAGTTCCAAGGTGAAGATAAAATGTGTTATCAAGATCTAAAGACATTGAATAAGTTTATGAAGTTGATCTGACGATTTAAATTAATCAAAGGAAAACATGATAAAGGAGATTAAGTGGAAAAACAAAGTCTATATAAAGGATGAATTTGTATGAACAAATAGATGGCAAATTGAAGGGTTGATAAGTCACCAACAGATGTAGTGAAGAAGGAAAAGGTTGAATTATGAGTTAGAAAGAAGAATTTGATGAAGTGTTGAAACTAGTGGAAAGTGAAGGATTGAAGTGAAGAAGAAGAGAACACAAAGGATTTGATTATGCAAAGGATAGTTATGAATTTATAGGTCAATATATTCATTGTTGCTTATTAACATTTGCAACAAAAAAATCTCTTAACGGAGTGGACTTAACAATCTTATTGTAAAATCCTTGCTAAAGGTAACATTCTTATGAGTGTTTGAAGTCCTTTAACTAGGCAACTCCTAATAGGGTAAAGATCCTAACAGATCTAAGGAAAATCCCTTGATTGGGTCACAGTTAGCAGTGTGTATTGTAATCTTTAACATGATTGGCTCTTAACCGAGCACACTTCAGAAGAGTATTTTCTTTAGTGGGTAATAATTCCCACAATAGTTTTCCCCAAAGTTGGGTTTCCATGTTAAATACTGGTGTTATATGTGTTGAATGATTATTGTGAATTTTATTGTTGATTGTAAAAGTTTATTTACTGTTGTCAATAAATAGTGAATTGTGTCTGATCAAGTTGACACTGAGTTAATCAGAGAAATTTTTTTAAGGTACAAAGAATCAAGGATCAATGATTCACCCCCCTCTTCGTAATCCAACAATAAGATGTTCATGGACATTAATTAGAATATATATTAAATTTAGTTTTTTATATATATTATACTTAATTAATTATTAATCTTTAATATACATCAATTATAATATGGTAATTAACTAATTATATATCATTTATAAATTTCTTTTTATTTTTTTATATAGTTGGTTGAGAGTGGGATGCACTACATTTGTATGTGGTAAACAATCTTGATTAGATAACAGTATAGATTCAATGATGTCAACAATCTGGTCGCACATTAACATGGGAACGTGTGGCTTCATTGGTTAAAGAAGATCATTGTAATGGAGATTCCAATGTTACATCAAGGGAAATTGATTTAGCATATGGTTTAAGAGATAAAAAGGTACATATAAATATATTAATCACCCATATTATTTTATTTTTTTAATTATATTGATGTATATATATGTTGTTTTTTTTGCATACATTTGAATAAGAATAAATATTTATCAATTGGTGATACAATATTTTTCACATGTGTTGACATATTGTAGGTGAAACACCACAAGGCTATCTGGTGCAATGGTCATAAATTTTGAATCAAAAAGTTGGATGACATGAAGAAAAACTTGTGATTCTAGGATAACCATAGTCTTTCAGGTGACTAATATTTCATTTAGAAGTGACATACATTCTGAAGTCTTGAGATACTATGAGATTTTGGATGATATACTTGAGTGTGACTTTAAGTCCTTCAAATTTGTTATATTCATCATCTAATGGTACATGCTATGATTGAATGAAAATGATCCAGAGAGAAATTTTATTGAATATGATAATAGACTTACAATGGTTAATACAAGGTCCTTCAAGTGAGATGGAAACCTATAGAAATTTCCTTCTCATGGTGATGGAATACCATGGTGGTGATAGAATGTGTTGACAATTGTGAGGTCCCTCCCGACCCATCATAGCATAGCATGTATTTTCATATTTTTGATTATCTCGATGATACACTATTTTGGCACATTAGACTTATTGGACCATGATTTCATATCACTAGACATTATGTGATGATTTTTATATTATGATGATATTGATGTTATGATGCAAAGTGGGCAGCAGGGAAGCTTCAACAATGAACAATGGTTAAGGGAATGTACCCTTACACACCCAAATTATAGGGGAAAGTTCCCTACACTTATCACAAGTGTAGAAAGGACAAGGAAATAAGGTTATCACAACCCCAAAACCCCAATAGAAACCTAATCACTAGGTTTCACCAAGTCTCAAATACCAATAACCAAGATTGGCTATGAAGCACTACTAACCCAATTTGTGAACAATCCACATGAAATGACTAACATGACCAGGGGTGACCTATACTCAAGGATCTGGGCCTAATTTAGATCCTTTTCAATTAGTTCCAATGGTTCTTTCACTCACTAGCAACCCATACAACATGGTTGCTTCACAAACCCAAGACTAGGCTTGTAGCCCTTCCTAGAAGTGATTTTGATCCTAGACCAAAATACTTCCATGAAATATACTGAAAAAATTGGAGATTTTGATACCCTTTTGGGCCTTAGGGATCATATCCAAGCACCAAGATGTGAAACTAAAAGGAAAGTAGGAAAGTACCTAATCTAGGCAAAATAATTAGGCCTAATTAGGTCTGCAATTGCACTACAAGTGCTATTTCCCTTGAACCAATACCAAAAAAAATTATGGTAACATGTTAGGGCATACATAAGGACTTTAAATCCTGAATTTTAGGTCTTGGTGAATCCCCAATCAATAATTATGCTGACTGTACTCAGTCGCTTGTAGGTGCACAAATAAGGATGTACACCCAGTGGCATCATGGCAATTCCATCTCCCTACAAGATACCACTTCTAACCTGCATATTCTCAAAGTACATAAAAAAAAATTGAATTCCACCAAGAGGCATCAGATTCACATGGTGGAATTGAGTAGAACACTCAAAACCAATTGAAACCCTGGTTTTAGGTCTACAATCTAGGCAGTCAGACTAAAAACTTGATAACTTACAAACTAGGATTGATTAAAGCATGAGACCAATTGCAAATGAAATTAGATTCACATAAAAAACTTTTGGTTTCATAAAATCATGCCCTCATGTTTGTACCAATCCGTACAATTCAACTATCCTCGAGATTTACAGAGAAATGGTTGTGTTTTTATTAATTCTAAATGCCAAATTACATCATCTTACCTTCCACCCACCTAGTAGGGCTTATGAAAGCCTTCCCCCATTGGTTACAAAATGATTTTCAAACCATGTTTCCATTGGGGGTGTTGTTTACAACTTTTAGCATAAGTTGTCAAAGTCGCAAAAGCAACTTTTACAACTTTTTAGCATCTTTTCTATCCCAAGTGACCCAACTTGGTCCAAACCTAAGTCTAACGATCCAACATGGATCCAAACATTTAAAACATGGAATCCTAAGAAAATAACCTATACTAAGGTTTGGGAACCCTTTTTGACCAATAGTTGACCAATGGCTTATCAATGCCAAACTTGGGACTAGGTCTTACAAATAGGGTCCAATTGTAAACCCTTTATTTCTAGAATGTCCTAAGGACTAATAGGATCATCAAAGGATCCAAAAGAGTGTCAAAGACTCTTAGTTTTATGAGGGTGCTCCTGCACCATGTTAGATACACTTTTATATTCTTATGATATAGATGGAAAACCAAATTCTGAATCTTATGTTCTGATACATATTGACTTGTGAAAGATGATTTGAAATGATTGGGTTGTTAAATTATTTATTTACACACTAACTTGATTCTGCAAATGCTTTAGGGTTACTTGAGATAATATAATTTAGAATGTATATATTACATATGGAAATTGAATTTTTGATGATGTTTTGAATTAAGATGAAGTTGTGAAATGCAAGTTGTTAATGGATATGAGTTTAAATATTATCATGGATTTTGTATTGTTATATATATATATATATGGTTTATTCTTGAGCTACTGATATTTTGATCGAGTGTGCAGGAAATTAACCATGGTTTTAAATGCGGGGTTCTCAAGGATGGATCAATGTGAATTCCGTGTAAAACCAAGGTTAACTCTATGTAGAGATGTAACCTCGTTGTTACGTGGTTTATTTAGTAAACGTGATGCATGGATGAATTGTATTATTGTTAAAATTGTAAATATGTGTTATCTATTTGGCATGCCATGTGTAATTTAATGTGATGTGTTTATGTTGTGTCAATTGACACTTGTACATGTGAGTTGGCATGACCAAGTGAGTTAATTTGGATTATAATCTTATCCTAGGGTCACCCTGTAGTGTTCCCATGTAGGGTTTCTTGTTTAAGGAGTCAAGATAGAAGTCCCATCATGAAAACTCATAGATTAAGTCTTAGAGGGTTTTTCAGGGGTTAAATAGAGCTCTAGGGGATGGTTAGGATTAAATTTAGCTATCCCTATAAGTGTACTATGGGTTAAGGGGTCAATTTTTGACCAAAAATGTGTCCAAAACTCAATTATGACCTTCCAAAAAGTATGATTTTAGAGAGTGACGAAATTGATAGGATGTGAAGCCCATCCCTTTTCTCCCCATTTCCGATCTACCTCTCATTTATGAGAGGACACAAGATGGAAGAAAAGGACTCCAAATTCATCTCTCACTAAGATAGGTAGGTATAAGGTTGGTGGGGAGTTCCCTTTTAATAGAAATTTGGAGGAGTTTGAGGGTTGATTGCCCACTCTCCAAACTTAGAGACTTCCAGCTGAGTTAGGGAGGTTTGAGAGATTTAGCCAAGGAAGAAAAAGCTAAGGAAGGAAAAAGCTCATCCTCAACTTCATTCTTGTCATTGCTTGGAGCAAGGTTGGTGCTCCTATCATGGAAGACCTTGTGTTTATGTTATATGTTTATGGTTTTGTAAATCATGTAGTGTGTGAATCTTTGTGTTGTTTTCAGTTTTTGCATGGTTTCTCTCTTGTGTTTTCTTAGTTGTTACATGTTTTTTTTTTGGGTGTGCAAGGCTATACTCACCCTTGGGAGGGAAGAGAGCCTTGAGGGGTGAAGGGGTTGTGACTGCTCAAATAGTGTAGAGTCTCTCCTTGTGAAGGAGAGGGATATGGCATGCAGTATGGGCTCCATGTTGGCATTTTGTTGTTCTACACATTTGGAGGCCATAAGGGGAGAAATAATTATGAAATGAGAAAAAATATAAATGTATTATGTAGCCTTGTGAAATAATTGTTGAGTTATGTTTATTTTGATTATAGCTTCTCCTATTTGGGTTCACTTTCCACCTTCACCCCCCTTCATGGGTCCAAGGTGATCCATTGTGCAAGCCAAAGGTTTGGGGAGATTATTGTATTTGAATGTTGTTTGTATGTTTAAAAATATTTGTATGTTACCCATCCATTCTTGGTTCCCAAGCTCGGGGGTGGCCTTGTAAAGGCCTAGGTTGGGGAGGTGAACTCCCATGATCAACCCTTTTGTAAATTTGTAGGTTGCTTGGATCAAAGTTTGAAGACATTTTATTGAAGAGAAATTTTATGTGGGTGTTTGCAAGTTTTCTTTAAAGACTTATGGGCATTATTTGAAAAAAAAAAAAAGAGAGAACTTTTGTGTATAGTTCCATTATGTAAATTTCTTTTGTAAAAAAGAAGAGAATAACAGATGTTGCAAATTTGCATTGTAAGTTTTTAAGAAAGGAAAAAAGGATGCATTGAAATATGTTTATTGTAAAGTCTGATTTAAAATTTGATCATATTGTATAAGAAACAGATTTATGACAACATTAGATTTTTTTAAAAAAAAAATTGTTATGTTGTATGAGCAGATTTGTATTTTATAAAAGAAAAAAAGGGGAGTTTAATGTTTTAGTTCAGATTTGTATTTATGTTTGTTCAAGGGTTGCCCTCTTAATGTTTCAAAATATTTTTACTTCTTGTTATATTTATGTAATTTTTTTTTAAAATCAAATTTTTATTTATGCCATTTATTCTTATTCCTAAAGGAAGTTATATGATCTTTCGAAAAGTTAAATGTCTGATTTCATTACTAGTTCTTA
>BSBK01006641.1:0-107343 GCA_027943335.1 Chamaecyparis obtusa
CCTAGGTTGCATAATAATAATTAATAAAGATATTAATTACTATATGTCTAAAGTTTAGCTTAAGTAGAAAGAGGTAATAAGTGACTTCAAATAATTAAATCAATATGATTCAATTAAACAATAAACACTTTATTACTCTAACACCCCCCCTTAAGATGAATCTATCACTCTAACAGAAAGTAGTTCTTTGTCAGGTGTCTTAGTAGTCAATGCCCTGATAGACATGGATGCAAATTGTGGAAGCATATACAAGGCACACAATCTATTTGAGAAGATGACTCAAAGAGATGTGGATTTGTGTAATTTGATGATTGCAGGAAAAGCCTTGGAGAATTATAAGAAAATGTAATTACCCGGATTAAAAGAAAACTCCATGACCTTTGTCAGCATCTTCCCAACTTGTGCTAAAATAAGAGCATTAGAACAGGTTGTGGAAATCCATGGAAACATAATCCAAAGAAGATTTATGTCTGATATCACAGTTGTAAGTGCCCTGGTTGACATGTATTTAAAGCATATAGAAAGCATGTGAACTGTTTGAGAGAATGTGTGAAAAAGTTCTATTGAGCAATTTTTTATTTCTAGATGCATCCAAAAAGCTCCATCAAGTTGTCTCACAACACTTGTAATGATATATTTTCCAAGATCCTTGAGATCTTGAAGTATTTGGGTATCCATCTATGCTAAGTTTTATGTACTCTAGATATTTTACTACTTCCTAGTGAGTGCTTATTTTTATAAGAAGTCATCACCAATACTATAATTTATTTGATCTTTCATACTAAAATGATGATAGATCCTAAAAATGAAGCTATTAACTCCAATTAATTTTTCTTTGAATTATTATTGTCTTGAACTCTATGATTCATTCTCATGTGAGAATAACATTCTATATCTCTCGTACTTATTATCTTTTCTTTAGCTAATAGATCAAAAAACAAATTTTAGAGTTTGATAATGTATATAATTAAGTAGAAAAATGATATAGTTATATTTAGAAGGTTTCTATTTGTCTAATGAGAAAACTTAGATTTATTCTTTGGGTAGACATAGTGACTATGCCTACCTAGAATCTGAGTACCTAAAAATTTAGGGAAATGTTTTCATTAACTAGCTTTACCATGAACTATTTATTCACATTATACTTGATTTTTTTGGATGAATATTAGAGATCTACATTATGAAAATCACAATCAAATAGAGCATGGAAAAAAAAGTTGTAACACTATCATCTCTATTCTACAAATCCAGTGACTTATTTACATTTGTAAATGGTTTTCATTTCATTCATTAATTCTCACAAGTTCTTGTTTATCATTGACATTCATATTTTTACTATCTACATGTGAAAGTTAAGGCTAAAATTATTTTGTAATAGAATTTTCTCCTTCAATAAAAACTCAAAAACTATACTAACCCAAAAATATTTATTGTGATTCTACTCAAAATCCCTATATCAATCCACCAAAACATTCTATAATGTCTACATATTCCCCTAACCCATTTTTAATAATATTGGAAAGAGAAAATCAAGAAAAAAATACTTTAAAAAATTCCTTTTGTATTATATTGTTTGACTTGATAAGGAGTTGCATCAAACATTGTAAACATAGTTATTTATCCTAAAACATTTTTTCTTAAATATCACGTCTTTAGTGTAGGTATAAAGTTTGATATGAATTATGCAGCTCAAGTTTCATAAATACTTAAGATCCTTATAGGGACTTTTGGGTTCACACAAAAAACCTTATGGTATATTCACTCTGTGTTTTGCACAATAAATACAGATTTATAATATCACATATCAAACTCATCCTATTCAATCATCATTGTATCTCATGGATTACTAACACATAACATGGAAGGTTCAAACAGATTGAGCCATAAACCATCACTTACCTAAATACCCATCATAATGAACTATTAATGGAATCACCTCAACATGAAGATGAATCTTGTAGACAAAAAAAACTTCCAATGTTTAAATTTGCATACCAAAACACACATTCTTCCAAGTGATATTTGACCAGTAGGCACATTCAAGTGTACAGTAGTAGTGATTTTGTAAGATATGACAATAATAAAAACAATGGTAATATCATGTTCTTTTAGATGAATTCCCTTTATGATCTTTAAGATGAATTTGTAGCTAATAATTTTGGGATTTTGAAAGGATTGAGTTATATCCATTTTAAGAGAAATAAGGGCTAGCCAGCTAGTTCATAAGAATTTATTGTAAGTCTAAAGTAGAGAGGAAGCAAAAAAATAGAACAAGAGAGCAGATTGAAAGAATCTTTCAAATACAAGATCAATTCGTAAATAGTTTCACAAAGACACTAGTCAACACATCCAAGAACTAGAAAACACAAATAACAACTTGCCATAAGAAATGATAATATACTTGCATGAAATCAACAATAATAACCATACCATACATAAACATAATCAAACCATCATCACTAAACATGTTTATGTTTAATTTCAATATGTTCTAAATATGATATAAAATGAAAAAGTAAAGTGAAATATACATATAAGAATATAAGAAATTATCTCATAAACTAATGAACCTAATAAAATCCTCTTAATGTAAAAAGAGCATGACCCTAAAATCATAAAATTGATTTATATGAACCTAATGAAATCCTCTTAATGTAAAAAGGGCATGACCCTAAAATCATATAATTGATTTATTCAAGGACTGTTATGAATGTCAATATAATGCATAATACCCAAGACTAGAATGCTAGATTCCAATGATATTTAATTGTAATACCAAGTCATCTCTCTTGACTCTGTCTAATTTTAATTAATAAAAATAAACGATAGAATATTAAAATATCGAACTCCGTTTTCAGCGTTTGTCTCTTCTCCTCAGGCAGAGTCTACGTTGGTCAAAGAGAAATAATTTTTAAATTTTTGGTGAATTTTTTAATCTGTGGTGTCTTGACAAAGATAAGCAGCTTGATTCAAATAAATTAAGTGCGATTAGAATAAACTCTTATTCTTCCTTCACAAATGATTAAAACATAAACGATAAAATTAAACTATATTTAATTGTAATGCCCAGTCCTCTCTTTGAACCTTGTCTAACTGAAGTTGATATTAAACTATCTAACGCCAAAGAAAATGAGAGACATACGACAAATTACATAAATTTAAAAAAGTTTTGGCGAAGTTTTTAATATTGGGCGTGTTGACGAAGAAAGCAATGATTTCAGACTCAAAGCTTAAACATTTTGGTTAATCAGAAAATTAAGCAATGATGTATATCATGTTAATGGCAGGTGCTAGGCATTTTACACCAAAGATTAAAAGAAAAAAACTCAATTTTTTTTTTCAGATTCATGAAAATGTAGGGTTTTTTTGCAATTTTTTGTGATACAATATTAGTTTCTGAATTCAATTGTGTGTGTTTTTCTGTGATCCATCAATCATAGGAAGAGAGAGTGTGGGAATGAAAAATAAATATGCATATTTTACTTTCCATTCACACTCTCTCTTCTTGATGATAGATCACGGAGTGTGATCTGAAACGTCATGCTAAAAAACACACACAATCCAATCCAGAAACTAATATTGTATCATAATGGATTGTAAAAATTTGATTTTGTTAATTTTTTTGTGATTTTTGACTACAAAACATACAGATCATGAAAAACAAATGACAAAAATTGAATAAAATCTATTGAATTTTATATTTTTTTAAAAATTTGATCAACAATTTATTTTATAAAAAGCTTAACCCCATCCTATCTTAATTGCCTACATTTTCCACACAGATTGACACCAAAAGGTCAATTTATGGCACCCACGCGTTCCACTTAATACGCGTATTTCATTTTATAATGACTTATTATGCTCAGTCTTACATGAGAAATTTATAAGTGAACCCCAACCATTATACCATTTCATATGTTTTATGGGTGTTTGCGTAGGCTAAGCTAAGAATGAAGATGATGATTATGCTTCCTCTGCTATTCTTTTTTTTGTCTCTCTGCGCTTCCTTTTCATTTGGCAAAGCCTTCTAATTATTCTGATCAGCAATCTCTCCTGGCTTTCAAAGCTGCCATCTCTGGCGATCCACAGAATTCCTTGTCTGATTGGTCTCCCAATCACACCTTCTGCAACTGGACTGGAATTATCTGCTCTTCTCGTCGACAGCGTGTGGTTTCCTTCAATCTCACTGCCATGGGATTAGTCGGCCCCATCTCTCCTTTTCTAGGAAATCTTTCTTTCCTTAGAGTACTTGATCTCAAAGATAATAGCTTCCAGGGCCATATTCCATATCAGCTTGGAAGGCTGTTTCGCTTGACTGTTCTTCGGCTGTCTTATAACAATTTAAGTGGAAGCATTCCCCCTGAATTTAGTCTTCTTTCAAATTTAAAAAGAATGGGATTGGGAATAAACAAACTGACAGGCATTATTCCACCTTTCCTTGGAAACCTGTCCTCCTTAATTATCATGGACTTGAGCAGAAATAGTCTCAAAGGTGATATTCCTGCTGCGTTGGGTATGCTTAGTCATCTAAAGTGGCTGGGTCTTGGCATCAACAACTTGACAGGATCGATCCCCGTCGCCATTTCCAATTGCACCCAGCTCCAAATATTACAGTTAAGTCTGAACCGATTAAACGGCCCAATTCCACCGGAGTTTGGAAGGCTGTCAGGATTGCAAGAATTGTACTTGGGGGGAAACCAACTCACCGGAGAAATATCCAGGTTAGTGGGTAACTGGACTCAACTGCAAGCGCTGGATTTGTGGCAAAACCAACTGAGCGGCACAGTGCCCCTGGAATTTGGGAAAATGCAGCAGCTGAGATGGTTACTTTTGTGGCAAAACCATTTTGTGAGTGGAAGCAGTGGTTTGTCTATTATAACAGCATTAACTAATTGTTCTAGCTTGGAAGTTCTTGATTTGGGACTTAATTATCTCACTGGCATCTTGCCCACTTCAGTTGGCAGCCTTTCAGATTCACTCTCTTTTTTATCATTAGATACAAATGAAATTGGGGGACACATACCAGAGGAGATTGGTAACCTCACCAACGTCGCAACAATAAGCTTAGTAGGAAACCGATTCAATGGGACCGTTCCATCTACATTCAGTAAACTTCAAAATCTAGAAAGATTATTCCTTGGCACAAACAATTTGCAGGGAAAAATCTCAGAAAGTTTTGGCCAATCAAAAAGACTTGGATTGTTGTCACTTGAGGAGAATATTCTTTCAGGAAAAATTCCAGATACTCTTGGCAATCTTTCACAGCTAAGAATACTTAAACTTAATCACAATCAGCTATCAGGAAAAATTCCTGCAAGTTTAGGTAGATGCCAGACTCTAGAACTGGTGGACTTGGCGCACAACAAACTGGTGGGTAATATACCTCCTGAAGTTGCAGGTCTTCAAAATGTCCAGCTCTATTTCAACGTTTCCGGAAACTCCCTACAAGGTTCTATTTTGGAAATGAGCAAAATGGTTATGGTTTTAGCCATAGATGTTTCTCAAAACAATTTCTCAGGTGGCATTCCTAGTGTGCTGGCAAGCTGCAAGGGGTTGGAATATCTAAATCTTTCTATGAATGCATTTGAGGGGCCAATCCCTCCATCATTGGCAGATCTACAAAATCTACAGTATATGGATCTTTCTTGTAATAATTTGTCAGGTATGATACCGGTAGCTTTCAAAAAGATGAAAATGCTCCAGCACCTCAATCTATCATCAAACAGGTTAACTGGGGAGGTCCCAAAGGGAGGAGTTTTCGCAACACTTGATGCCTCGGAAATTATGGGAAATCTTGGACTTTGTGGTGGATGGATAAGCTTGCCGCCATGCTCTCACTCCAAACACAAGCAACCATCAATCTCAAAAAAGGTAATGATTCCAGTTGTAGTGGGGATTACAATTTTGATTATGTCTCTTCTATTGGTAGCATTTTCCTGTAGATCATGCAAACGTTCCAATATCCCTGCTCTTAAAGTATGGCCTCCAAAAATTTCATATAAAGAGCTTATAGATGCAACTCATGGGTTCAACGATGAAAATCTTTTAGGAATTGGCAGTTTTGGGTCAGTTTATAAAGGGATTTTAAATAATGGTAGAAATATTGCAGTTAATGTTCTTAAATTGCAAGATGAACATGCTCACCAAAGTTTTAGTAGAGAATGCAATGTATTAAAGAGAGTTCAGCACCGCAATATAATTAAAGTCATTTCAACATGCTCCAACCTTGACTTTAAAGCCTTAATTCTTCCATTAATGCCAAATGGAAGTTTAGAGAGATGGATGTATCCTTGTGAAGGGGGTAGATGCAGATTAAGTTTGAATGATCAAATAAGGATAGCAATGGAGATAGCACAAGGAATGGCATATCTTCACCATCATTCATTTGTTCAAGTGATTCATTGTGACCTCAAGCCCAACAATGTTCTATTAGGAGATGATATGACTGCATACATAGCAGATTTTGGCCTTTCCAACCTTATTTTTGGTAATTCTATGGATTTTATGTCTTCTACAGATGTACTTAAAGGATCCATTGGCTACATTGGACCAGGTATGGATTTCTTGTTATTGCACTCTACATTTCATTGGTTTTCTTTGTTTATCTTATAAATTATTGAATGCTTCAAATGATTTACAACAATTCATTCTTATTTATTTGTTATTATAGAGAATGGAATGGGCAGAACTTTGACTACAAAAGGAGATGTTTACAGTTATGGAATATTACTTTTAGAGTTGTTGACAAGGAAGAGACCAACAGATGATATGTTCGGTGAAGGAATCAATCTACAAAAGTGGATAGAATTGCATTTCCCCAATAGAATTGCACAAGTGGTGGATAATTGCCTTCTTATAGATTCTCATGAATCAGAGACATCCATGACAATGGAATGCCTTACCCAATCTATACAAATTGGGTTATTTTGCACAAGGGAGTTACCTCAAGAGTGACCTAATATGACTGAAGTAGTTGATAGATTACATGTAGTTAGAGGTGCATTGCTTGGTACCCCCAAAGCTTTTCAATTTCCAATAGATATCTCACCTTTTATTAATAATGAAAGAAATACAAATACCATAGAATTAGGAAATAGGGGAAGCTGGTCTACATCTACATCTTAAGCCCAAAGTATTTTTCTTACTTTATTTCTTGACAGTCTATTGTGAGCATATAGAATAATGTTCGACATGTACTACCTATATGGTATCATATTGTGACATAATTTAAGGCAACATATTTGAAACTGTGAGCAGATAGGAGATGTGAATGTGATTTATTTTGAACATATCAATCAACTGGTTATAAGGGTGTATGTATGCATGTATGTAAGCATGGTGATGCAAACTTGAAAATATCATAAAAGATATATGTAGTTTTTACTACTATTCAATATGAAATGTTTTGTAATATTGGTTTTATATCTTTGCGGTTATGAATATTATTTATATTTAATTTAATTTTATACTAATTATTGAATGTTGAATAATTCTTGAAGTTACAATAGTTCTTCTCACAAGTATTTATATAAAATATTTAGAAATCAATTATTTCTTCTAAATTTTAAGTGAAGAATTATTTTTGATAAAATGTAATAAAAATATCAGAATTGGATTATTTCATCACTTTCAATGGCATTCAACTAAGGATGGGAAGTTCAGGAAAATAACCTCAGGATGTTGAGATTCAAATATGGATCCTTCACAACCAAGATTGGCGAGGCAGTCAACTATTTTATTTCCCTCTCGCATAGTATGTGAAAGACAAGTGACATGGAAGGAGTCAATCAAATCCCAACATTGTCTAAGGATATAAGCTAATTTCCAGGTATGAGAGGAGCGAGAAATGCAAGAGTTTATAATTACCTGGGAGTCACCTTTGATATGAAGAGTGGACACATTACATCTCTTAGCCAAGATTAGGCTTTCTAACAGGGCTTGAGCTTCTGAAATGTTATTAGTACCATGTGGAAGAACATCTTCTTTGATTGCGACTACTTCACCATGCCATTTCCTAATGCAAGCACCCCGACCTGATTTACCAAGATTCCCACGATAGCAGCCATCAAAATTTAATTTTAGGAAGTCTCTAGAGGGAGGAGACCATTTGACTTGATTCTGATGAGATTGATGATTAGTGTCCCAATTCGGGGAGAAGCCTAGAGGTAGCTTTAAACGCTTCCACATTTTTAGAAGCTGATGATCCCAAGCAGAAAATGAGATATTTTTAACAGAGTTGAATATGTTTGCATTCAAAACCTCTGAAATTGCATTCTTGATCCTATCAAGGACAAATTCTAAATCTGACTTCTCATCACGAAAGATGATCTTGTTGCACTCCCACCAAATGGCCCAGATCACAGCAGTAGCACTTCCAAATGCATGCAAACAAAGAACTAGAGAAAACAACCGACCAAGTATCAAAAAGGTCCCAGAGATTATTTGGAAGGGGAAAAGACATTTGAAGCTTGTTGAGAACAAAAATGTAGTATTGATGAGCAAAGGGACATTGAAGAAGAAGGTGATCTGTAGTTTCCAACTCCTTATGGCATAGTTTGCAAATAAATGATTCAGCAATACCAAGTTTGAATAGTTGTTCACTAGTGAGGATCCTTTTTCTAAGGGCTAGCCAAGCAAAGTAACCAGCTTTGGGCAACATAGCAGAATTCTAGCAAAAAGAAAGGGCTCTGCATTTTCTATTTGAGTTAATCATATGTCGAAGACCATAATAACCTTTCTTAATTAAGTAGTTACATTCTTTGGATGGAGCCCATCTAATAATATCTGATCTATTAGAGAGGAAAATAACTCTTTCACCAAAAGAGTCCCTCAAATAAAGAAGACTTGGCTGACTAAGGAGGTGGGCTAGAGGTTTTTTCCATAGCACCTTTCCTGAAAGAATTTCAATTTCCAAAATGTAGTCCCATAAAGAAGAGCCCCACACATCTTTTAAAACTTGACGAGCTTCATCCAAGTTTTCTTGTCTACATAGAGGTGGAAACCCATTCCACGAGTCTTCCCATAACTTAATTTTCTCCCCACTGTGGATTTCCCAAGAAACATAATTACAAACAATGTCCTTTGAAGAGATCATGAAGTTCCAAATGGCTAAAGTTGGAGAAGGATTAGACAAGGTGAAGATTCTCACAGGGTTTGGAGAATCTAAGTATTTTTCTTGCATGATTGAAAACCATTTTGCATGAGGTTTAGAGTACATTTGCCACACCAACTTTCCCCCAAAATCCTTGTTTATAGTAGAAATATCATGCAGCCCCACAGCCCCAAATGCCTTATCACGAGCCATTTCCTACAAAGAAATAAGCGAGTGCCTCTTAGTATCTGATAGGTTTTCTTTCCATAAAAAATCCCTAATAATCTTCTGGATTTGTAGCACTATAGAAGAGGGAGCATTGAGAATTGACAAGTAATAGTTTGGAATAGCTGAAATGAAAGCTTCAACTAGCAGAATGTGGTCTGACAGGGACAACCATCTAGCTTTCCAGGCTATAAATCTAGCTTTCCAAGCTATATTTCTAGCCCCTATTCTGTGAATGACGGGAAGCCAAAAAGTTGTCCTGATGCTTCCCATAAAGAAGGGAATGCCCAGGTAGACTGACGGGAGGTGATCCACCAAAAAACCCAAAGATGAAGAGATCCTCTGAGCAACTATAGAATTAGTGTTAAAAATGAAAATTTTAGATTTGTCGGCATTGATTCTCTAACCAGAAACTTCTGAATAAAGGTCCAGGACATACTTAATATGGGAGGCTTCATTCACATTTGACTTGCCAAACAAAAGAGTATCATCAGAAAATAGGGAACGAGTGACTATGATAGACGTACTAGGGATCAATATTCCTTTCCATAAACCCATATGCGAGGATTGAGAGATTAATCTACTGAAATCATTAGCCATAAGAATAAATAGGACTCGGGATAGCAAGTCACCCTGATGAACCCCTTGAGAAGAAGGGAGAAAACCAACTGATTCAGCATTTATGATGACTAAAAACCAAGCGCTTGAAATACACCCTTTGATCCATCTACACCGCTTATCCAAAAAACCAAATTTTGAAAGAACTTTAAAGAGGAAAGACCATCTTACCCTATCGTAAGCCTTCATCATGTCAAGCTTGACCACAAAACTAGATAGCTGATGAGATTTGATGGAATGAAGAGTCTCATGAGAAACTACAACACCTTCCCATGTTTCTCTTCCTGGCACAAAACCACCTTGTTATGAAGAAATGATATGGGGGATAAGTTTCTTCAATCTCATGTAAATGGATTTGTTTATCACCTTGTGTATCATGTTGCAAAGATTTATAGGCCTAAAATCGGCAAAAGTCGTCGGTTGCTTGACTTTAGGGGTGATAGCAATGTTAGTCGAATTGAAACTCCTGATCATTTTGGCATTTCTTCTCGATTCTTCCACCACAACTAATAAATTTGACCCAATGAAGTCCTAACTTTTTTGATAAAAAAGAGCTGTGAATCCATCTAGGCCTGGGGCCTTGTCAAGGGGAAATGAGGAAAGCACTTTTTTAATTTCTTCCAATGAAAAAGGGGCAAGAAGCATTCTGTTATGGTCTTCTGAGATAAGAGGGGGAATGCAACTAATAAAATCATTGATCACATTGTCATCAACAAGAACCAATTTGGGGGGGGGGGGGGGGGGGGGGGAAGATATTTTTAAAGAAATGAACACCTTCCTCCTTAATGCCACTCTCTTCTTCTATGATATGACTAGATTTTGAATGTATGATTGAAGAGATAACTTATTAACAACCCTTTTAACTCTAGCTGATTCATGAAAGAATTTTGTGTTCTTGTCCCCATCTCTTAACCATAATACACGAGACTTTTGTCTCCAGTATATCTCCTCCCTCTTGCACAATTCCTCCCATTCTTCTTTCAGGGACTTTTGTTCATGGTATAAATATGAATTAAGACCATTTTGAATGATGAATGAATTGATCTTCTCTAATTTTGCTGAAATGTCTTGTTTCTGTTTGAACACATTTTTGAAAACCTTCTCATTCCAATCTTTGATCATCCTTTTCATGTAACGAAGCTTTTTAGCCAATTGAAGCATCTTAGGATCCCAGGAGAATGGAGCACTGGCCCACCATTGTTTCAAGAGCATACTAAAATCTGGGTGCCTGAACAACATGCGTTCAAACTTAAAGGAGCTAGCACGATTAGGACCTTGAGAAGAATTATTCTTTGATACCAATTGCTGGATTGGGAAATGATGTATTTAGTAAAAGGTAATATCTCTAATTTAAAATTATAATTCAATATTATCCAAGCTTGTGAGAGTAGGAACCTATCCAACCTCTCAGCAATCTCTAGAAAATCAATTCGATGATTAGTCCATGTATAAGATCCATTGTCCGGCAACATGTGCCTTAAATTGTTATCTCCCACAAACCTAGAAAAATCTTTGATAGTTCTAATAGGCGGGCATATTCTACCTTTCTTTTCAGTCATGGAAAGAAGAGCATTGAAGTCCCCACCCAAAATAAAATTCAAGTCTCTTCCTTGCTGGATAAAATTGGTTAGAACAACCCAAACGGTTCTCTTGTCATTAGTACTCATGGGACCATAGATGTTGAAGATAAGAAATTTCAAATCAAAATGTTCAGCTTTCACCAGTTGCCAGTTGGATTCCTGCCCAATAAGATGACCATGAATGCGTTTAGCATTCCATAAAATCGCTAAGCCCCCAGAGGCACCCTGCCCCGCTGCATGGACAAAAGACCAGTTAGTCCATTTGGCCAATGTCTTATCAAAAGCTTCCTATGATAACTTAGTTTCTTGAAGAAGAATGATGTCTTGTTTTGTAGAGTCAGGAAACTGCTTGATTCTACCCCTTTTGTCAGATGCATTAATGCCTCTAACATTCCATGTGAGAATCTTTATTGCAGACAAAGAGAACCTCTCATTCTCCTTGTCGATCTTTTGGTTGATGAAAACTTATCATCAAGAGTGGACTGTATACCAGCATCGACTTCCATTGTTGTCTTTGCAGATATCAGTTTTCTACCTCTCTTTTTTGGCATCTTTTTCACTAGAGAGAGCAGTAGGAGATTGATCTAGTGATAAGATAACTATGAAATCAAAATGTCCTCTGACTAAAGACATGCCCTTCTGAAGATTATAGTCTACTTCTATGCTATTCTAGTCCATCTCATCCACCTCATACAGATTATTCAAAGTATGGCTAGCTTCAGAGAGGTTTTCTGTCATCAACTGGGGCTCAACAAACTCATTCATCTGACAGAGGTCTAAAGGCAACTCCATTGTATTCATGACATTCAAGATTGGAGCAGTAATAGGGAGGTCATTGGCTAGCAGATGAGGTTGGATGAAAGCATTCAACTGACAGTAGTCGAGAGATAATGGAAGAAAGGAAATAATTGATCCTTCCATAACTAATCTCAAATCTTGGGGTATACCTTCCTTTACCAAATGAACCTCATTCTAACATTGAGACAAATAGGAAGACATTGCATCACCTGGGAGGATAATTTCCTTAGCCAGAACTCCTTCCTCAATCGCGATTTCATCAATCAAATTATATGAAAAAGATGTTGACAAAGCTGTAGCTATAGTCAATAGTTGATGAGCTGGGGAATCTTCTTTCCTTTTAGTTGACTGAAAATGTGTGAGAAATTAATCAGTTTATTTCTATAAGTGAGGTCATGAACTATCAAGTCCAGCAGCGAAGAGGGGATATTGGCAGGCTTTGAAGCTTCTGGACCCAACATCAGTAATGCTCTATTAGAGCCCGATCTCATATTTGTATTGTGGCTCCAATAATGCTAGAACAAATACAAAAGAAGTAGAACTTGAACAAAAAAATTAAAATCAACAGTGGAAACAGAGTCTCTTTGGAAATGAACCAAAGCCTGACAAAGATCTAACAGTATCTCTGTATTAAGAGAAGCCTGCTCGGAAGACACCGGATTCTTCATGGAGACTTGTGGTAGAGATGTATCTGTACAGGCACAATTTAGGGGATTTGTGGAATGATCATAACAAATCTCTGCATTTGGGGTTTTATTCTGCGAGCATTCCGATGTAAAGTGGCCCAATACTAGAGAAAAATTATCAATGACCTCTAGGCTTTGAACCACAATGAGTTGATTCAGGGAGCCCCATTTGGATTTGATTGTCACACCCGTTGGTTTGGGCTTAGACATGCTAAGTAACAAGAAAACCCGAACATCTCTCTGAAGATATTCAGAGGGTATTAAGTCATACTTGATGAAAATACCAATTTGGTTGGCTAAAATTTTGATATTACTGCCTGATCTCTGTATTCCAAGGGAAGGGCAGGTAAAGAGATCTAGAAGGGCATGAACTGAGATAGGGCATCATTCGATTTGAAGTTTGGCATCTAGGCAGTGGTGAACAGACCTTGCCCTTTACAGAACCAACCCTTGTGTTTGTGCACAAAATCCCTAGATGCCTTTGAGTCAAATAAAACTATAAAGAAATTGCATTACATGTCAATGAAAAAAGCTTCCTTGACTCCCCCCTAGATGGATCTTGCCCAATCCAAAATAGTTGATATAGGAAGCAACTTAGGGCCAAACATACCTATTAATGTAGAATCCTTGAGGAAAGCAATGTGTGACTCAAGATAATGATCGGGAAAAGAGACAGAAGGGTATGGGGATCTCGCGGGAGCAACAGGCTTTGGTTCTGCAATAGAAGAGTCCCCCTGCTTTCTCCATTGAAATTGGAAAGCCAAGTCTTCTGAATGCTTTGAGTTTTTTGAGACCTGTGCATGCCCAAGGTTGAAACGGTTAGAGGGAGGACTAGTATTTTTAACCCCCGAACCATGCCAAGGTTTCTTGAAAGATCCTTTCCCTTGATGCTTTGCTGAATCAAGAGACTATATGTTCCTATCAATGGGGACATTATTTGGAAAGGTTAGAAAACTAGGTCATTGAATAAGAATGTTGTTGGGAGATGAAATGAAAGAGGCCAGCTGATTTGCATGAGCAAAGATGGGGAAATCATGCCTCTGAAGTGATTGGTGACCTGATTTAATGGTCTTAGCAAACAATGAACGGGAAGAGGAACTAGACTCTTGGGAGTCTCTGCAAATGTCAAAAATCTCTTGCCTTCTAAGACACTTAAAATTTGCATGTGGGAGAGGCTGTTGATAGAGTCTTTCCCCCCTCTGGCTCGTCCAAGACTGGAAGTAGTTACCTCGTTTGCTGCCTCTGCTGAATCCACACACTCCTCTGCTATGAAATTCCCCTCCTCGCGCACCAGACATCTCCTATGTTATTATGTCTTGATGCTATTATTGAGGCAACAAATTATTGGTAAGAGAAAATAACAAAATAGTAAGGAGATAATGAATAGAGTTTCACAACCAAAAAATAATATTCTCAACAACCTTGAAAAATAAAATTTTTGTGAATTATTTATAGGTCTCGATTTACTATTTTTGGATAACCATACTTACTATATATAGTAATTGTTATTTTTAGAAAGGGGACATGACATGTCCTCCCAAATATTCATGTCCTTTAACAATGGATATTTGGATGGTTGTGTAATGCCCCTCCCATAGTCTGATTTTCTATATGTTATGATTGTTTTAGGATAATGAATTATTTGTTAGGATATCATTGATGCTTATGGTTTACTGACCCCATACTTGCATGTGTATGGTTGGGGTGTATGTTTTATATTTCTATTTGACATGCTTGATGTGGTTGAGGAACGAAGTCATAGTTACTTACTTGCGAGATCCAGACGATTGACCAATTACCGCCATTGTCTATTATATATTTATACATGTATGTACATGCTTATCTTTTATGGAGGATTTCAGGTGTTAGGCATCAACTTCCCTGAATTGTTAAGATGAGTGTGCCCTATCACAATATCTCAAATGGTAAGAGAGGGGAGATAACATACATGCCCAATCCCAACCCAAGCCATTATTGTCTTAAACTAAGGGACAAGTTTCTAATTGAGTTTCCTATTTGAATTCGTCAAGGTGACATGAATTCGTGAACCCTTTCTCTCAGTGTGAATTTGGTTTTTTGGTTTAGTCAGTTACTTCTTATTTTATCATGTTATGTGGTTAGTGTGATTTTATGTTATTATTGGTTAAATGATTTATGAGTTTGATTATGTGAATAAATAGTTAAATCTAATTAAATATAAAATTACTAATATGAGGGTATTTAATTAATGAGAATTAATTAAATACATTATTTAATTAAAAAGACTTAATTTAAGAAGTCTAATTGTAGAAATAAAACATTAAATTAATTATTAAATCAACAGTTGGAATGAAAAGGATAATTAACGAATTGATATATAATTATCAATTTCTTAGTTATTAATGTGTTGGAAAATAATAATTGTTAACAAATAATTAAAATGCAATTTAAGTTGCACATTCGGTTTAGTGAAAATTCAATTAGGAATTTAAGTTTAAAGTTGAGTTAAGAGTTGATAATTGAAAAGTGCATATTTTATTATTAAAATTATATTTAATCATGCATAAGAGTTTGATAAAAATAATGTTGGAGTTGAGTTCTTATTTTTCTTATTTCGAGTTAAGTGATTCTTTTGTTATTTTTGAGTGGAGTTCGTCTTGTTTTTGAAGTTGGATGTTTTGAAAGTCTAGCTTGTCAAGTTTTCTATATTAGGGGATTTTGGGTTATTATTTGAGGATTTCAAATAGGTTTTGAAGAGTTCTCTTAAAATTTTGGCATTTGAAGATTTTGTGAAAAGCTTTGGAGTTTGGGAATATTGAATTTGGTCATCTTATTTCATTTTTCATTGTTGAACTTTGAGGTAGGATTCTATTGTTCTAGATATTTTTTCCTTGTCAAAAACAAATTATTGTCTTCTTCGTATCTATGTAGGTGCATGTTGATATGTAGAATTTCTGACTTATTTTGATCCATACCTGTAAGAGAAAATCACAACTTGAAGGATTAAAGATTAAGGAAATAAGCTTATTTGTATTTGTTTTCATTAAATAGGAAAGAAAAAGAAAGTATAGATTATTATAAAAAATAGATCTATATCCTTACTCTCCCAATTTTAGTAAATTTTGTTTTTATCAAATTTCTTTTTTTGTATTTGAATATAAAATTTAGTTCAAGAACATTAAAAAAAAAAGTTATTTTATTATTATGGGACACCTTTTATTTTTTTTATATATATAAATAATAATTGTTTTAATGAGCTAGCCGCCACTTCATGTGGGCCGTCGAGCCCCTATTTATATTTTTTTCCTTGTTTACAATTAAACTCCCTTTCCCCTTTGCGAGTTCCACCTTTAGCATTGAATATATAATTTTTATAGTTTTTTTTAACATGGTTTTTTCAGTTAACTCAAAATGCTCCCTATATTACCGCCACCTAAGAAGGAAACTAGGCAATTAAGTTCTCTTATAAACTAAGGGAATTATTGTTATTGTTTTTAGAAAAAAAAGTCAAACTCCACTTCCTTCCCACCTTTTTGGGGTTGTTTCTTTATTTTAAAGTGTTGTTTAAATTTGTCATGACCCATGAATTTCATGGGCCCTAATATATATAGGTTTTTTTATTTTCTTATTTAATAAGTTAGTTCTTGCATATTTATATTTAGTTAAAACTTAATTATTATTTGATTGTATTTATATTAAAGTGTTATTTATTATTAAAGATTATGTTTGTATTTATATTTTTTTAGTTGTAATGAATTATTGTTTAGTTCTATTATATTATATTTATTTTCTATTGTTATTTAATTAGTATTTATCATTTAATTTATTTTAGATTATAATAAATTAATTTATAATTTAGTTTATAGTATAAATGTTTTAATTAATTTATGATTTAATTAGTTTAGATTATAATTAATTGGGTTAAAGTTAATTGTATTATATGATTAAATGAAGTTTAAGTTGATTTAGGAAATGTTAATTAGAGGTTCCTGATGTGATATATGTTGGTGTTATGTGTGTTCTATATATATTTTGTAATGGTAATGGTTTCGATCTTTTTAGCCAACATTTGTTCATTTTAATTTTATTAGTTTGTGAAATCTTTGAGAGAGTATATTTTTATGATGTTATGGTTTGAGGACCAGAGTGTAATTGTGGGATTATCGTTTGAGGACCAGTGTGAGTTCCAGTTATCTTTTATGGAACTAAAATTTATTATCATGCTTTATATGATTTGTGAGATCTTTTTATGACTTATGAGTCTAGGTAGGTTAACTAAGTGTATATGTGGGGAGTGGCTTGCAATAGGCGTCAGGGCCCACAAGTTTCTGTCAAGATAACTTATTGCAAGTGACTTAATAAAGTTATAACATAATTAAATCTACTAGGATAGAAACATTAATAAGATGTCTGTGTTTCACACCCATGCCTTGAGCTCTAGTATAGCCTAGGATGGTTTGTTAGATGATGCTTTCCACCTGCATGGACATGGATATAGCATTGTTAGTGCCTCATCTTTATGAGAGGATTACTGATAGCACATAGAGCTACTAGGGCGCTGGGGTCTTGAGGGACTGCCAAGATAATTCTAGAGTTGGCTCGTGTGATGACATTTCCCCATATGTATCTTAGGTTTCCTACATGTGTTGGTTGCCTCTGGTTGAGTATATTTCTACCTTTGTTATCCTATTATACCTTTTGAGTTAGAAAGATTTCATGATCCATGTCTTAGTTTGCACTATGATTGATTTTGGTGTTTGATATCTGAGTGGGGTCTGTTGTTATCTCCACAGTACAGTGGGAGTGGAATATTTAGGTTCCACAAGGTTGTGTGGTAGTGATTCTTTTACCATTTGAGATTTTGACGTTCGTGTACCAGTGCTGGATGATCCCTGTAGCAGTTGTACCTTCTTGTTAAACATTGTTGGAGATGTATTCTTATCTTTCTTATTTTATGTTCTTGTATCATTGTATTATTATTTGGAGATATCATATTGTACCTTATGCTAACTTTGTTACATACCCTGTGACATGTGAAGAGGATGTCTTTCATTATGGATACCTTGTGGTATCAGTTGTATCTAGATTTCATGCATATGATGATGTACTTATTTACATATGTGGAGACTTTGTATGATTATTTCATTAAGTGGTTTAATTAATATTTATGTAATCTACCTCAAGGAACCCTTGAGATTTGTAATCTATGTCTGAGTTGTAATTATATTGTATTGCTTCTACATTGTTAAACATTGTTGTTGCATAAACTCTTAAGAAAAAAACTTATTCTATAAACTTAGTATTATGTTTAGGTTATTTTCTCTTGGGTTCCCTGGCAGGGCATTATAGGTTCAGTATTTCTAACCCCTCCAATGTTGCATCTTTGAATATAAAATCATTCTATTGTATTAGGTTCTTTGTATTAATATTTCATCTTTTATATGAACTAGAGAACAATGAGATGATAATATAATAGGATAAGAGGAAGCATATTACCAAGATGAATGCATAGTATAAGGCTAAGGCAGATGAGAAGGCATAAGGAATTTTAGGTTGGAGATGAAGTCATGGTTCTTTTGCGGAAGGAAAGATTTTCAGTTGGTACATATAACAAGCTGAAAATGAAGAAGTTTGGGCCATGTAAGATACTAAAGAAGCATGATTCAAGAAATGCATATGAGGTCGAGTTGCCTCCTGAGCTGAATATTTCACCAGTATTTAATGTTTCAGATTTGACAAAGTATCATGAAGGAGGTGTTGAAGATGAGGTTACAGCAGCACAGTGGAGTATTCCAGCAACCAGTTTAGATATCAAGGAGATTGAAGACATACTGGATAGTCATGTTGGCAGAAGCACAAGGAACAGGACATATGAAGAGTATTTGGTCAAATGGAAAGGACGACCTCTTGAAGATTCATCATAGCTAACGAAGGAGGAGGTTAACCATTTTGGTTTTCCTCTGCACACCTGAGTCGTGATGGGGTCACTTCTTAAATTACCCTAGGTGTTTGATGCAGGAGCATCCTAGGTGTAAGAGCAATCTTGCATCACCCAAAAATATTTTTGTTTTTGTATTCAATAAGGGCTATCTTGTATAGAGCTGCTATTTATGGAAACTTGTTATTTTTAGTAAGTTGGTCATAAATCTTAGAATGTTCTGATTTTACATGTAGAGGTTCATCTCAGTCATATCAGCCTGCCAGTAAAGTTTCATGGCTAGATCAAGTCTAGTTTTGAAGATATTGAAGATTTTCGGTATTGGCAGCAGGGTACAAAAACTTTAAACTCAGTTTTGAAGGCTTTAGATGCTCCGGACAAGGTCAAAAATTTGTGTGACAGGCGCTTGCACAAGTCAAGCCTATAAAGCACTTTGTGAACTTTTTGAAATGGGGTTATAATAGTCAATCGAGTCAACTAGTGATGACTTATGGTCTCCAAAAGTCGGGCCACCTAAAATGGTGAAAAATAATTTTCCTTCAAAATTTTTGTTCGGGTTTCAAAAGTTATTTTGAGTTGACTTTGATGTAATAAACTGAAAAATAAAATAATTCTAAGTTTGGTCGGCCCTAAGGGCTAAATTTTTGGAACCTTCTCGGGCGGTGGAAAATGCCTATATAAAGAAGGCCCGTAGTGTTGTCTAGGACAGTTCTAGGTAGTAGATCTAGGTATTGTTTCGAGGCTTTGTCCTATAGAATATTGTAAGGGAATGCTCATGTGGCTTTGCATATTGTAATTCTGAAAGTTTGTAATTCCACATTTGTGGAGATAATAAGAAGCCAATTTTTTGTTCTTGCACATTGTCATTGTTTCTCTGTTTCTGTTATGTGTTTGTGGTATTAAGGGGAGCATCCTTCATTAAATGGTATCAGAGCAGGAGTTCCTCAGTGTGTAAACAGATCACCGACTGTGAGGCAGTTTGCACTAGGACGGTGGTTAGGGTTTCAGTGTGCATTGCGAAAATGCCTCCATGAATGGGACGTGGCAGAAGAGCTGGTGTTGTAACACCTGAGGTTAGAGCGCTCTAAAAAAAAGTGTGATCATTGCAAGAAGAGATTCGTAGAGGAATGAATCTTAATGTCAAAGATGAAAGTGAGGATGAAGCTGAAGAAGGAAATGTTGATCAAGAAGAAGGCAAAATTTTGAATCAAGAAGAAGAAAGGCTTTTTCGAGCCATTTCCAAGATCGAAAAAAGACTTAAGATTGAGGTTCCTACATTTTCAGGAAATATGAACCCAGAGGAGTTGATCGACTGGATCAATGAATGTGAAGAATATTTTGAGTATGAAGATATTGAGGATCTTGATAGGGTCAAATTCACGAAGGCTAGACTGAAAGGTCATGCGAAGATTTGGTGGCAAGAGATTCAATTGGAGTGAAATAGAAGAGGGAAAGATAAAATCACAAGGTGGGATTAGATGGTGAATAAATTGAAGTGGTAGTTCATTCCTGTTGATTACTGAAGAAGATGCAAAGTTTGAAGCAAGCAGGAAGATCTGTTCAGGAGTATATAGAGGAGTTCTATCGAATCCTCATCAGAACAAGCCATGTAGAAGTGGATAAGTAGAAAGTTGCCCATTACCTTAATGGGTTGAGGCTGAGCATTTAGGAAGAGTTGAATCTGGTTTGAATGAATAGTATTGAAGAGGCATAGCAATTTTCCCTAAAAGTAGAAGAAAATTTGAACAAGAAGTTTGAGAGCAAACAAAATGGAAGAGGTTACGGTGGATGATCTGGTGGATAGTCATATGGAGGCCGAAATGAAGATCCAAAAAAGAAGGATGAGGCCAGTAGTAGTCAAAATCAGAGAGGAAACAATTCTAATTGTTTCCAAGATCAAAACAATGGAGATGAGAGAGGAAGAGGAAAAGGACAAGGTTGAGGAAGAGGAGGCTTCTGTGGAACATGTTTTCACGTAGAGGATGTACCTGTAGAGGTTGCAGATTTGTTGAATGAGTTTCAGGTTATTGTATCTGATAATGTACCTGATGGATTACCACTGGTAAGGAAGATCATTCATCAGATGGATTTGATTCGAGGAGCCAGTTTGCCAAACAAGGCAGCACACAGAATGACACCAGCAAAAAGTGAAGAGTTGAATAGACAAGTACATGAGTTATTGGAGAAGGGGTTGATTCAAGAGAGTCTGAGTTCCTATGTTGTACCAGTGGTATTAGCACCAAATAAGAATGGAGAATGGAGGATGTGTACAAATTCTAGAGCAATAAACAAGATCATAATCAAGTACTGGTTTCCATTACCACAAATGGATGATATTATGGACTGTTTGAGTGGGGCTGTGTATTTCTCAAAGATAGATCTGAAGAGTGGATATCACTAGATTCGGATCAGAGAAGGAGATGAATGGAAGACTTCCTTCAAGACAAAGGAAGGACTGTATGAGTGGTTAGTCATGCCTTTTGGGCTAACCAATGCACCAAGCACTTTCATGCGGCTCATGAACGAGGTTCTGAAAGAATTTGTGGGTAAGTTTGTCATTGTTTACCTAGATGATATTTTGATCTTTAACAAGACATTGGAAGAGCATATGATTCATATTCATATGGTGTTTGAGAAACTGAGAGATGAGAAATTGTTGATTAATTTGAAGAAGTGTAGTTTTGTGAAGGAGTTAGTGTATTTGGGATTTGTAGTTTCAGTAGAAAGTCTGAAAATAGACCCAGAGAAAGTACAGGCTATCCTTAAATGGCCTACTATAAGGAGTGCTACTGAGATAAGATCTTTTCATGGTTTGTCTAGTTTTTACAAAAAGTTTATCAAAAAATTTAGCAGTATTTGTGGACCCTTGACTGAAACAATGAGAAGGGATATAAAAGAGTTCAAGTGGACTAATGGGGGAGATAAGAGTTTTAAACTATTGAAACAAAAGGTTATAGAACAACTTGTTTTAGCACTTCCTAATTTTAATAAGGTGTTTCAAGTAGATTGTGATGCTAGTGGTACTGTAATAGGAGCTGTTATGAGCCAAGAAGGTAAACCTATTGCTTATTTCAGTGAGAAGTTAAATGATGCCAAGAGAAAATATTTTGTTTATGATCAGGAATTTTATGCTATAGTTCAGGCATTGAAGAAGTGGAGACACTATCTACTTCCTAAGGAGTTTGTTTTGTATATTGATCATCAAGCTTTGCAATATTTGAATAGTCAAGGAAAGTTGAATCAAAGGCATTTGAAATGGGTTGAGTTTTTGCAGAGTTATACATTTGTTTTGAAACACAGAAGTGGAAAGTCTAATAGGGTTGCAGATGCGCTTAGCAGAAGGAAACTATTGCTGACAAAGATGCAAATTGAGGTGGTTGGGTTCAGGGAACTCAAGAATTTGTATCTAGAGGATCTTGATTATAGTGAAGCTTGGAAAGCTTGTAAAAAACCTGTTACTCTAGATAGAACAAAGTGGTTGGATTTCATCATTCAGGATGATATGTTATTCAGAGGGAGTCAGTTGTGCATTCCAAGAATTTCTATGAGGGAGAATCTCATCAAGGAGAAGAATAACAGAGGATTGGCTGGACATTTTGGTCATGATAAAACCCTTGCTTTGGTTAGTGAGAATTATTATTGGCCACAGTTGCAGCAATATGTCAACAAGTTTGTACAGAGTTGTAGAGTATGTCAGATGGCGAAAGGAGTGAAGCAGAATATAGGGTTGTATTAGCCATTACCTATACCAGAGAAGCCTTGGGAGGATATTAGTATGGACTTTGTTCTTGGTTTACCAAGGACACAGCGGGGACATGATTCAATTTTTGTGGTAGTTGACATATTTTCAAAGATCGCACAGTTTGTTCCCTACAAGAAGACTAATGATGTTGTTCATGTAGCAGAATTATTTTTCAGAGAAGTGGTGAGACTACATGGTTTTCCAAAGAGTATAGTTTCAGATAGGGACACTAAGTTCATTAGATATTTCTTCCATACATTATGGAATAAGTTGAAGACAGATTTGAAGTTTAGTTCATCACATCATCTAGAGACTGATGGACAGATAGAGGTGGTGAATAGGAGTTTGAGAAATTTGTTGAGATATTTGGTTGGACTAGATAAGCCAACATGATGGGATTTGATTTTACCATAGGTAGAATTTGCATACAATAATTCTTTCAATAGGAGCATTGGTAAATCACCATTCTAGATTGTATAGGGGAGTAGTCCCAAAAATTTATCTGAGTTGAGAAAGATAGATAAAGGAGAAATAAGTAGTGTTGAAGCTGAGGATTTTGCAGAACATTTGAAGAACATCCATGAGGAGGTGAGGATGCATATTACCAAGCTGAATGCAGAGTATAAGGCTAAGGTAGATGGGAAAAGGAGGCATAAAGAATTTTAGGTTGGAGATGAAGTCATGGTTCATTTGTGGAAGGAAAGATTTCCAGTTGGTACATATAACAAGCTGAAAATGAAGAAGTTTGGGCCATGTAAGATACTGAAGAAGCATGATTTAGGAAATGCATACGAGGTCGAGTTGCCTCTTGAGCTGAATATTTCACCAGTATTTAATGTTTCAGATCTGATAGAGTATCATGAAGGAGGTGTTGAAGATGAGGTTACAGTAGCATAGTGGAGTATTCTAGCAACCAGTTCAGATATCAAGGAGATTGAAGACATACTTGATAGTTGTGTTGGTAGAAGCACAAGGAACAGGACATATGAACAGTATTTGGTCAAATGGAAATGATGACCTATTGAAGATTCATCATGGCTAACAAAGGAGGAGGTTAACCATCTTGGTTTTCCTCTGCACACCTGAGTCGTGATGGGGTCACTTCTCAAATTACCCCAGGTGTCCGATGTAGGAGCATCCTGGGTGTAAGAGCAATCTTGCATCACCCAAAAATATTTCTATTTTTGTATTCAATAAGGGCTATCTTGTGCAGAGCTGCTATTTATGGAAACTTTCTATTTTTAGTAAGTTGGTAATAAATCTTGGAATGTTCTGATTTTACATGTGGAGGTTCATCTCAGTCATATCAGCCTGCCAATAAAGTTTCATGGCTAGATCAGGTCTAATTTTGAAGATATTGAAGATTTTCGTTATTGACAGCAGGGTACAAAAACTTTGAACTCAGTTTTGAAGGCTTTAGAGGCTCCAGACGAGGTCAAAAATTTGGGTGATAGGTGCTTGCGCTAGTTAAGCCTGTAGAGCACTTCATGGCCTTTCTGAAATGGGGTTATAATAGTCAATCTGGTGAATTGGTGATGACTTATGGTCTCCGAAAGTCAGGCCACCTGAAATGGTGGAAAATAATTTTCCTTCAAAATTTTTGTTCGGGTTTCAAAAGTTATTTTGAGCTGAATTTGATGTAATAAATTGAAAAATAAAATAATTCTAAGTTTGGTCGGCCCTAAGGGCTAAATTTCTGGAACCTTCTCGGGCGGTGGAAAATGCCTATATAAAGAAGGCCCATAGTGTTGTCTAGGACAGTTCTAGGTAGTAGATCTGGGTATTGATTCGAGGCTTTGTCCTACAGAATATTGTAAGGGAATGCCCATGTGGCTTTGCATATTGTAATTCTAAAAATTTGTAATTCCACATTTGTGGAGATAATAAGAAGCCAATTATTTGTTCTTGCATATTGTCATTGTTTCTCTGTTTCTGTTATGTGTTTGTGGTATTAAGGGGAGCATCCTTCATCACTTTTCAAGGTGAATTTTAACATCTACCATTTACAGTTATAAATAGTAGGATTTCTAATGGATTCTCCAGAATCATTGCTTTTGATCAGATTTAGAATAGATATTTTGAGCTAAACCTACAATATTATTTACTTTTATCACACTAGTACAAAAACAACAAAATTAGACTAAAAAAACTACTAAAAATCACATATAGATGACCAATTTTGATCACATGACCAATAATAGTTTATTGCTAGTCATTTGTAACACCACCAAATTTGTGACTAAACAAATTTTAGTCATTTGTTGGTTGTTTTGAATGATCAATTTGGTAGTATTAGTACTCATTAATTTAGTCATTTGTTGTTGTTAATTGGTCATTCATTTAATCTTGATAGTCATTTATTTAATCATTAAAATCATTAATTTGTGTCAATTGGTAATATATTTAATCATTTGTATCAACTAATTTCCATCCATTGGTAGTATATTTGATCATTTTAATCATTAATTTAGTCAATGTTGTTAATAATTAGTCATTTATTTAATCACATTAACACTTAATTGATATCGATTGGTAATATATTTAGTGATTTGTATCAACTAATTTCCATCCATTGGTAGCATATTTGATCATTTTAATCATTAATTTAGTCAACGTTGTTAATAATTAGTCATTTATTTAATCACGATAACAATTAATTGATATCGATTAGTAATATATTTAGTCATTTTCACTCTTATGTTTCCATCTACTAATAGTATATTTAATCACTATTATATTTTGGTTCTCATTAATTGGTATTAAATTTAGTTGTCATATAAATAATGTATTAAATTACATAAATTTAATAATGCAAAAAAAAATATATTAAACTTGAAGTAAACCATAAAAGAAATTAAAAATATATTACAATATTCAACATCATGAGAAAGAAAGGTAATCTGCAATTTAAAAATATAATATGTATCAAGTAATAAAATGTCAACGTTGAGAGTATACATAATTATATCTAAAAATATCAAAGTTATTAAGAGTTCCCAACTCATTAAATACACCATGAATGTCTGGTATCTAGTGCATGATAAACATCAACTAATTCATTTTCTCCAAAAAAAATATTGGCCACCGTGCAAAGGATCCTTCTTTCTCTTTTAGACGGATCACTCCATCTAGTTTGTCTTCATAAACAAGTGGTATGTTACTTGTGACCCTCACAAGTTCTACATTTGCATCACTTGTTCCTTTCAAGTTTTCTCCATGTATGATAGATAGTGAATGGATCCGCCCAACACCAACAGCAGCACTATCAAATGGATCCAACACTCTGACTTTATCTCCTTCTTGGAGTTCATGAATATTTTTCTGCAAAGACAAAAAGTGCATAGGTAATTATGTGACTTATTAACATAATAATTATCACATAGATAAACATTTGACTTATTAACATAATAAAACAACCATTACTTGCTCAAATAGTACTTGCATGTGTTAAAAAAAATACCATGAAATACACAACAATAAATAAAACTCACCTTTCTTTTAACATGAAGTCTTCTTTGAATATCATATAGATCCTCATCCAGTTCAACATGTTCACTATCAACATCCTTCTCAAATTGTGGAGCTTTATAGATAGGTCTATTGAGAGTGTCTTTTCCTATATGCATAGTAGACTGAAGAGAAAACAAGTACAAGTCATATGCTGGAAGAGAGTATGATATGTAAACCTTGGCAAGAAATAAGTATAATTCTAAATTGTGCAATGAAGATAGCTAATAAATATTGTGACAAATTAACTTACATCTGGAAAAATGCAAAATCTATAATTATTTGGTTAAAATAACATTTCAAGCATGAAGATTAGGATAGATAATTGACAACTATTACATTACCTCAACTTTACCACAACTATAACTATGTTGATCCACATTCATGTCCACTAATTCATCGTAATCACTATCAATATCAGCAGCTTTGTTGGCATCAAAGCATTTTTGTGCAGCTTTGATAGAATTGCTCTGCATGTGGTTAAATTGTTAGTAGATAGATCAATGCAATGGTAGATTAAATGCAATGGTGGTATTTTTTTCCATGTCCTACCCTATAGGCATATATAAAATAAAATCATTGAAAATAGAAATCATTCCTTCATAATGATATTAAACCATGTTTGTTACAGCATGATAAGTTGTAACAACTCCAAAATATAGGCATACACTAAAATAACATTATAATTAAAGCATAAATGGCTTAGAAGATAAGCATACCTTAGTATTGAATATCCAGTTATTAGTTGCCTTATTAACACCTATATTTGGAGATAAGTGAAAGCAAGCGCATTAAAAAGAGATTCCAAATATCTATTAAATTGAGTGATAAGCATATATAATAATTCAAATATAATAAGATAGTGAGAAATGACCTATGGAGTCTTGTTTCTTCTTAACCGTAACATTCTCTTTAATTCCTTGACCATCTTTTCCCAAGCCTTCACCTTCTTTCCAAACCTTGCAAAGAACAAGCAGAGGGGAAAAAATGAGAAACTTACATAAGACATCCAAAAAACAATATGTACTTACCTTTTAGAGCCCATAACATAAATTTAAGTTCAAATATAGACAAAAACATAATAGAAGATGGTTAGAGTCATGGGTTTCCTGAAGTCGTAGATTACTCATCTCAATATGAAGTTGTAGAGATTACTTAGATTACTTGTCTCAATATAAAGTCATAGAGGGATGTTGTGGTTTAGAAGTCAAGAAAGCAATTCAAACATACTAGCAATAGACATACTAATAGACAAAAAGAGGATGAATCTTCTTTGCTTACCCATAATCTTCTTTGCCTATGAGCTCAGCCTTTGATGCAACACAACAGAGAATGCTATTGATTAATCAAATACTATGAAGGGGTCACATAATTTGTAGTTTAAAAAAATACTACACTAATACCGTTTATATCCGCAAGTATATCCTTATTTTCCATTAACTTTATGGCACTAAGCCATTAGACTCTTTGTCTATTGCAATCCCACCATTACAATATCTCATTACTACTATTTACGCATATCACATCTATGCTTTGCCATTTCTTTATATATAAGACTTAGGATATATAAATTTATAATGAAATATCTGTAACAGCGCTGCTCTATTCTTTGCTCAACTGACCATATCTTTTGCTGAAGCATGACGAAGTCTGGGGAGGACAGTCACAGAGATTTGTCATAGTTGACCTGGGAAGGTTACATGAGGAACTAAGTAAGATACCAGGTGAGCCTAACCAACACCAGATAGAATAATAACGGAGATAGACCAGATGGGCCAGAGGTATATTACAAGCCAAGAGTTCAAAATTTCAAATAATAAAGGCACCTGGTGGACTATTGCAAATGAAGAATGATCCAACTCTCCACATACACCAGGTGAGCCTAAGAAACACAAGAAAGACTAATAAAAGACACAGACCAAACAGGCAAAAGGTACATTACAAGCCAAGAGTTCTCCTGGTGGACTATAGAAAAGTTGGAACAATCCAACTCTTCAAATATGAGTTGATTCATATAACCCCAAAAAAGTTCAAATAAAAACTCTGGAAAAGAAAACAAGTAATAGATATGAAAGAAGATTCAAGAACAGAGTTCCCCATTATGCACACACCATTGAAGATCACATATAATTTCATCAGTTTGACCACATTACAATGTCAGTAAAGACTGAATGCAATGTATAAGCAATTATTTGAACCTACACACTGAGCAGGTAAACCAGGCCGAATCCATAGAGATGATCAACACCAATTAAATTTATAAGTAAACTAATAGAAATGTGCACCCAAGGGGTAATGGTTGGATTAAGCAGTTAAAAACAAATGATAAAATTAACACTAAAGAAAGAAATTGATGACTTATTCCACCCAACCACACAAGTGAGATTATCTACAAAATAAATCTCAAAGTAACTCACAACCTTTACAATATTCATCATGGATAAAATTTTGCAACTTCATCCAAAATTTAGAAGTAAAAGAAAGCATATGAAAATTCATACAAAAGCAACTAAATATAAATTTAATGAGAGTGTTGGTCTGAACAAATTGGACAGAGAATTTACAAAAAAAATATTAGGCAGTAGAGAACATTAAGTGGGTACACAGACATAACAAGTTATAAAGATATCACTCTAAAAAATAACATGTATTAGACTGAAAATGGTAAAAAATATAGAACTGCTCTCAATTGGAATCCACATTCAAAACACAGTGTTAGAAAATTTTTTGTATCCATAAATTATAACAGTAAATTGAACCAAAAATTAAGATGCGTAAATATGAATTAATGATGCAACCTACAACATTGTAATAGAAGGATAATTATTCAATAGCCTAGCCCCCTACTCATTTCCCCAAAAAAAAGAAATGATTAAATCTATCACTTTATAATTGGAAAGACACACACACATGCAGGATATTAGGTAGCAGAGGAAAAAAGAGCTTGGGAAACCATGTTCTAATCTTATGTAAGATAAGAAAGGAGATTGCAATATTCATGACACTGGCAGAGCTGCAAAAGATCAGAGATGAAGAACTAGCACCCAAACTTGTTGCTCATTCCTCCTCTGCACAATTTGGTCCCAACAGTTCATATTCCAGCAACAATGAAGATGATAGAGACAGTGACCTAGTTGGTGCAGATATAGATGATAATCCTATACAGGAGTGAGCACATGTGCCTGATAATAACTATGGATGATCTGCGACTCAGATGGTCTGATGGACCAACTCCCTAGACAGCTTGGTTCAAGACAGAATAGTTATCTTATGCATTGTCATTTTTGATATACTATGACTGATGATATTGTAAATTTTGTTTTTTGTTCCAGCACCCCACTGATGATGCATTAAGGTATTTGGTATGGGGGCTGGCTGCTGTTTTGACTTATAGCCTCTTATACTGCAATATGTACTTGAATACTTTGTTATGGTCTGCAACTTATATTTAATAGAAAAATAAATCTGTTTATAATTTATATTGCTTCTAGGAGGTTAAAGGGCTAACTGACTTGCAAGAGGAGTCAAGGGGGAGCAAGATTCATTTCCTTGAAAAGAAAAAGAGAAGCTGCAGGAGGTAGGCAATGGATGTTTTTCCATATTGATATAGGGCTTCAATATCTATATATATATATATATATATATATATATATATATATATATGTATGTATGTATGTATGTATGTATGTATGTATCCAGCCATATATGCAGGAATTTATTTCTATCTGTAATCAGCTAGTTTATTGCTTATTTTATTGTGACATTTTCTGACTGAAAGATCGGAGTCTTATTTTTAAATGAAGAATATAATTGTGATGCTTGTGGGGAAATCTCTTATATTGGCCATTCATCTCTTTCATTTGAGTTGGGCAAGTCTCTTTGGGAGTGAAACTCTTGTTAAGTGTTTTAAAAATCTGCTGAATAATTGATTTTATTGCCCTATGGTTTCATGGTGATTACCAGCACTTCTATGATAGAATAATTAGAATGGTTTTTTGATGTCACAGTGCAAGACAGATTTCACAGTTGGTTTATCTAGTTTATGCCTTTAATATTTTAATTGCATAGAGTTGGAGGAGTTGAACTAATGAATGGCAATGTCATTCAAATTTTATTGTAATGCCTATTGGGCGTTGTCAAACACCAGATCTTTTGTTGAGGGTTTGATATACTTGTCAAAAGTGTAATATTCAAGATAGTATAACTATTCAAGTAATGGGTTGAGAAATATGTTACTAAATATCCCCAAAATATGTTACTCATTTTAGCATAGATTTACCTAACTAAATATCCCTGAGACCTTAAAAATTTGAGTGAGCAAGGGAATTAAAACCAAATTTAATAGAGTAGATTTCAAAAATTTGAGTGAGCAAGGGAATTAAAACCAAATTTAATAGAGTAGATTTTAAAAATTTGATCATTAGTGAAATTGGGATTGCTTTCATATGTATGATGGTAATTTTCATTCTAATTTTTATGCAATTATTATTTTCCCATATGTAAGTTTTACCCATAATAAATTGTAGATTAATGATGGACACAACAAAAACAAAATGACATGGAGAAGGTTCAGTAGATAAGGCTTATGTTACTAGCTTGATATAGAATGATTCCTATTGGAGAGGATCTAGGCTTCCTCAAGAGTTGCACTGTGTTTTATTGTGTACTTGAATATTGGTGAATGCTTTTTAATAATTCTTCAACTATTATTTCTTGGTATATTGCAGATTCCTTATTGCCCAAGTTTGAGCTGGAGTGCAGATGGAAGTACATTGTTTACTGGTTAACACATTTAAAAGTCAGAGTCTGGGGAATCAGACATATTTGAATTCAAAGCAGTAGAGTTGTATGCAAGCTTGAACATCTATGACAATTATTTTAAATTTCGAATTTGTTTGGGTAGAGTAGGGCTTACTATTTTTGCTTTTGAATTTTGATAGCTCTAGCAGAGTTTTTTCTGATATGAAATGAAAGATGCAAAATGAAGGTACTTTAAACCTCAAATGAGTAATTTAAAACTCAAAATGGGTATCAAACTTTGTAATCAAACATGTGTTTTTAACTTAAATAATTTAAAAAGTTTCTCTGAGGTCCTCTAATATGACATGGTTCTCCAAAGTTTTGAATTTTTTATCCTGAAAAACATGTGATGCTTTCATCAAGATGAAAAATAATGATTAAATCCCTAGATTTATGATTGAACACACAGGTTTGCACTGATGTTTGCAACATGTTTCATAGAAAATACATAACAGAAAATTACCGTAACAACATACTAGTTGACAATGCTAAAAAATTTAAAATAGAATTACATGAATAGAGCCTCTTACCTGATTTGAATCCATAAAATTATGGACATTCCATGTAGAAACTATAGGCTTAACAGAAGTGGCCAACTGTGATACTGTCTTAGCCAGTCCATCCATACGCGGAGCAGAGGCAACCAACTGGGATACTTTCTCAGTGAGTCCATGTATGCAATTCATTATTTGTCCATACCCATCGTTTGAGCTAAAATGATCTATAGAGGCTATTATATGACGTGCAACAAATGGCTGTGAGATCTCATTTGATGGACTAGATTTCCAACTCATATTGTTGTTAGATCTAGGATCCAATGTTTCCATATAATTAACAATTTCTTCTACACTTGCTTCTTTGTTATTATTTTCCATCTAAAATACAACATTAATATCAACAAATAGTTAGTTCAATAAATAATTCTAATAAATATTCACATAAATTGAACAAAAAAATTAGGCACTTACTCCAAATTTGTCCTTTTTAGCCTACAAACCACCTCAGCCAAATGTGTATCCAGCTATTACATTATCTCTTGCTCTCTTGCCTCTACAACTTTTAATCAAATATTCTTTAGAACTCATGCTTTCTTTCAATGCCTCCCATTGTCTAGGAGATAGAGTAGATTGTAACCTATCTTTCCCATTCATGATAGTTTTTTTGCAAGTGTACCTAAAATTATTCATCAAAATTCTCATTTTTTTCTTGTAATATCTTGGAGAGATTTTTCCACCAATAGTCTCGAAATTATTTTCCATCTTTTGTATGACAATTTCCGCATTTCGTAGATCTTGATCTGCAAAGTTTGCCTTGCAAATATCCAAATGGGTTCTACATCGCATGCCCAACTCAGAGGCCCACCTTGCAACATTTTTCCCAATGGGCTCGCCATCTCTTGATACCTCAACCAAGAATGGCTTCTTGCCTTCTAATTTTCTCTATTTTGTGTCCCTCTGTGTAGATCTATATAAATTTTGACTCAATCTTCTCCTTTTGACAAAAGCAGGCACATCTTCCATATTTAAACCGCTGCCAATATTTTTTTCTGATTTATTAGTTCCATTAGAAGATGTAATAGGTACATTGGATGCAAGCAATATCTCTTGATTCCTTTCAGCAACCTGGAATTCAACATCTTTACCCACATTAAGTGTGTCATGAGTAGTTATATCACTACCTATCTTTGTAGAATTTTCCTCAAAAACATCCTTTATCACTCTTGCAAAAAGCTTTTGTATATTTTTTGTTCCTTGACTCCCATGTTTTTCAATAATCTCTTTGAGACTTTGTGTTAAAAGATCTTCGTGATGTTGTGCATCACCATGTTCTATATCTAATTGTGCATCACCATGTACTTTATCAAGATGCACATCACTATGCATTATACCTGGCTGCACATCATCACAACTATTGTTTCCACCAAGTGCATGTGTTGTTGAATCACAAATTCATTGGCTTCTACGAGTTGTCGGCACTCTATCTTTGATTTCCTTTTGTTTTCCTTTTGCATTTCCTATGTAGTTTGTTTCTTTCCTATATAACCAAAAATATCATATTATATCTTGTATACATAAAGCTCAAGCCTATAAATTTTTAGTAAACACTATTAAACAATAACATACTACTCACTGGATTTACAACTTACCTGTTTGTTAATCCAATCTATGACAAATATTCATTATTCCTTGCCACACATTCTCTACGAAACATCTCGTACTATATCAATAGAATTTCAACATTCTCACCACTATCATCTAATTTGGGCGTCACATTCTTTCTCCTCATTTCCTGAAATCCAAATAAGTGATAATGTATAAATCAGCAACTTGAATCAAAATGTAAACAAAGACAAATTTCCACAAGATACTCAAAAAGAGCTTTGTTTGACATGATCAACACAAAAAATAATTGTATGTGAGAAAAGGAAAGAAGTGACTAATCTGCATAGACATGAATAAATATTTCATTGAGTTACATATGAGAGAGGTGGAGGGAGTGCTGGAAATAACATCTCGATGACAAAATGAAGAAGTAATTTATTTGAAGGTATCAAGTAACACGGTTAAACTGAGTCCATTTGTTAAACAAACAATGTGAGCATTGGAATAGTTGGTATAACAATAAAATAACTAGTTTATTAGCCATTTTAATTGATGTCAGTCTTCTTTATCTATCATTATGCCATTATGAATTATATCTATGAACTTGAAAGAGGGGTTGAACTAGAATGACAACTTTGGTTTCAAAATTTGTTCATGCTCGTACTAATTTAACCATTACCAAACCACATAATTATATGATAAACCTTTGTAGCTCTTTGAACATGAAAGAAAAACCATGACCATTTAAAGTATTATGTACCTTTCCCATTTCTTTTAGCTTCAACTGCGGAAAGAGAATACATACCATTGTGTTAATTATTTTCAAATTAAAAGATGTGATCTAATACATAAGTAACAAAAAAGTCAGCATGACATGACAAACCATGATCAATATTACACGATAGAGTCCATCTCAAGAAAAACCAAGGCAAACAGAATAAAATTATTTACTATTTTCAAAATAGTATGTTGATCTCCTGATTATTAAGCTATACATCTTTCCATTGATCTTGAATTCTTCCTGTGAAAAAACCCTGCTCCAATACAAAGATATTACATCATGGATTAACAATAGTGCATGCTTATTAACAGAATTTGTATCACCAAATATACTGAACTATTTAAAGCCTAACTTGTGCATGTGTTAACTATTAAAGGCACTTCTGCGCTGATTGCAGTTGAAAGGCTAGAGCTAGTAAAGGCAATTACAATATTGAGAAACCAAAATCTTCATCTTGAAAGATCCTTTAATAGGTCCATGCAATTTCCCTTATCAAAGCATATATTCAAGTGTATGCTTCTAATACACAACATGTGGCTCAAAATCAGCATAGTCCATAGAACTTGATTCTATAGGTGGCATCATATAGGTCACTATTATTTCTGACACCAATGTAGCTATTAAATGAATTCTTTTCAGGTTCTTTATAAAGCTAGGATCTTGGCTTTCTCTAATTGCTATAATCTTTTGATTTATTTGTAATAGCCAAACAAAATATACTACTGCTACTAATAATAATTCAATAGGATTTTTCTTTGAAGTAGTAAGCCTATATCCACTATTCTAGCTCACCTCAATGATCACATGCATATCAAACTCTTTTGTGTTCAGTCCAATTCCCTCATAAAATGTTGTCCTCTGGTTATCTGGGTATATTAGTTGTCTAAGAAGCTTGACGGGATAACCAGGGGTACTGATGATATGCCACAATTGAGGAACTCACTCCACAATGAAGGTAGATATGACAAAGATGATTTTCTTTACATCAAATATATACTTACTATACTATCAATTATCTGTTGGAAAGTGTGAATATTGATAGCATCATTCATCCATACTATTAAATAATTCAAAAATAATACTTACTATACTATCAATTATCTCCTGGAAAGTGTGAATATTGATAGCATCATTCATCCATACTATTAAATAATTCAAAAATGAAAACCATTCCCCTCTTCTGCTTGGGGCTCAGGCCTCTGTCTACCTAGGTCTCTTGAACACCACCAGCAATGGCCAGGACTCCAACCATTTGTTTGCAGTGGAGTTTGACACCAGTCAGAGTGTGGATTTTCAAGATCCTAGTGCCAACCATGTGGGTCTGGATCTCAACACCCTTAACTCTCTCGACACCCCTCCTGATATAGGTATGTTTCTGGGCTTTCTTTTCCTCTCAGGGATATTTCTTTTTCTATTGGGATATGAAAATTCATCACCAATCCTGAATGGTTTTCATTTTTGAATTATTTAATAGTATGGATGAATGATGCTATCAATATTCACACTTTCCAGTAGATAATTGATAGTATAGTGAGTATTTATTTAATGTAAAGAAAATCATCTTTGACATATCTACCTTCACTGTGGAGTGAGTTCCTTAATTGTGGCATATCATTAGTACCCCTGGTTATCCGGTCAAGCTTCTTTTATGCTATAGCAGTCACTAATATAGCTTTCCCTATATTTGTTTAGCATGATAAAAGTCATTTTATTTGGAATTTTGGACCTTACCATGTTTCTAAAATCTGAAGGTGAAGAAAAAATGAATTTATTGAATCAAGTGAACGATTCGGCCAGAGAAAGATTACAGTCTGAATAGGACATGCTACGTTGTATGAATCAGTGCTGCTATTGAACTATTTGAATATGATTTGATATGGGTCCTATTGAATATGAATTTTTTTACTCGAGATAGTCCATGATGGTTTAGAAGTTATGTTTCCTTTACTGTGCTTTGGTTTCTTCTATTTCTTATATTTAATTTTTTGTTTTAAATCCTTTATTGCATCATTCAACAGATTTGACATTCATAGCCTAATATGTTGCCAATCAAGTTTCTTTTGATGTAGATACCAGCATAGATGAAAGTGAGAGAAGTTGAGTACATACTACTAACATGGAGTGAATTTCTTCCACCAGCATCCAAAAAAAAATCACCTAGAAAACAAGTCTTTAGTTAGGAACTATATGATTAAAGTTGGCTTGGAAAATAGATATTTTATTTTGTTTAAGACACTAAACTAGATTTCCTTTAACAACTTTGTCTATGCAAACTTTTTGAAAATATTAAAGTTGAGTTGTAATCAATCATCTATTTTTGTGTAATTCACCGAACTTATGAGGTAAAAGTTATTTTAGATAATTTTGTTCAAACTAAATTGAAATCGGATTTTTTAAATGAAAAAGAATAGACTTCTTTTTCCCATACCCTAATAGGGGAAAGCTAAAAAATCTGTTGCAGATAGAATATGTCTATATACTATTTTGTAAAAGAAATAACAAGAATTAGGAGTAGACATACTTGGAAAGGAAATAATTAGCTTTATTGATGTGAATCACATCAAAACTGAAATCCCTCAAAAATTTACAAGAAATGCCAGATTTATAATTATAGTAATATCAAATTTACCAAGTTTTCATAGATTTTCATGGAGGATAGTGGTCATAGTATTAGTAAGAAGGTCCATGTTCTCAAAACATAAACACAGTTTTAAAACAACTTAAAAGACTTTAATAAAAGTTCATGAAATGGGGCTCATCAATAATCATCTGCACTACCAGCAAGGTCCAATTCTTGATCACTCATGTCTGCATCTACTAGATCTTCTTCGTCATCATCATCTGTGGCATGCAATACATTCTCTCTTATAGCCTCTTCACTGACAATCAAAATATCTTCTTGAAACAGTCCATCATCATCTTCATCCACTTCTTTGAATGTTTCTTGTAGATTAATATATTGCCCATCAAGAATTAAATCAACAACTTCCATGAATTTTCATTTTGAACAAGACTCTGTTTGAATGACATATGACCATCCTGGGCTTCTTATATCATCAATTAGAAATGATTGGTTGATTTTAAAAGGGAAAACATATGGCTCATCCATCTCTGATAAGAATTGCCCTATATTAGCATGTATAAATCCATACTCATCAAATTGTACTGCGGATTGTCGGATCCACTTACATTTTAACAATATAGTACCATTTTCACCAAAATCTACTTGAATGATTTCTTGGATGAATCCAACGTAGAATTCTTCTCAGTTTCATGATGAAACTTAGCACTAACAACACAATCACAATTTATCTTTCCTTTGTCTTTTTGCTCTACCCTTAAATGACTACCATAGGCCCACATGCCATTAAATTGCATAGCGCATAAATGTGGAGATTGTGAAAGCTCACTTTCTTCTATTGTTATATGTTGGCCTTCTTTTGCATCATGAACAACACTAGCAATCCATTCTTCAAATTTTGGAAAAGTATCACCTCCAACCAAACTATGATGTTTGCGCTTTTGAGGTCGATGTTGCAAGAAACTTTGATTTTCTTCCTCATATTTTCTACATACAACATTAATGACATAGTAAGATTAATAATATAAATGTGTAATACATTTGAGTAAATAAACAACTGTGTAGAATGTTTTACCTATGCCATGTATCAAATGAAGATGTGTTTTGAAGAATAAATGCATGCAATGTACTTCTTTCCAGATGTGATAGCTTGAAGCGGCATCCATTTCACTCTAATACTTCACCTACAACTCTCTCATCTTCATCATCATCCCATACACGTCGATTCACATTTTCAAAATCCTTCATATATTCTGTACAAAATCCCATGACCTCTTGCATTGAATATCCCTTAGCCATGCTGCCTTCTGGTTTTGCCCTAGTATGAACAAATTGTTTCAAAAACCTCATATATCATTCTATAGGATACATCCATCTTGTTCTTACTGGACTACAATGCTCTAGTTCATATTCTAGATGTATCAAAAGATGCATAGAGATGTTAAAGATTGTTGGTGGAAATTCCCGTTCTAGAAGACAAAGAACTTCAACAACCTCCTCCCTCAAACTGTCAAAGTTTGATGGATCTGCTACATGTGAACTAATTCTCTTAAGTATTAGCCCCAACCTTATGATTGCCAATCTTGCCCCTTTTTCCAAACCCAATATATTAACCACAATTGGTAAAATGTTCTCAATTATCACATGATAATCATGGGTCTTTAGGCCTCTTAAGCTATTAATGTCAATTTGGCTTCTAATGGCAGTACTTACATATCCTATAGGAAAGTGAGTCTAAGACATCAACTGTAAGAATTGTGCATGTTGTTCTTTTGTCCAAACATAGGGAGCACTAGGTTTTCCATATTTTTCACCATCATATTTTTCAACCCAAATATTTTGATGAATCTTTAAATCTCGGAAGTCTTCGCGTGATGAAATAGTATCAAAAGCACCAAAAAGAGTTTCTATAATAGCATAGGCTATATTTTTCTCTGTATGCATAAAGTCAACAGTGTGCCTGATGGTTATATCCTTGAAGTATGGAAAATTATAGAATATGCACAACCTTTTTACACTGCTTTGATTACATGGATCATATTTACTACCAGGAACACCACCATTTGTAATAAATGACATTCTTTTTTTTCCATTGTCAACAATGTAATCACCTGTTATTGCCAAAGGTGCTTCACGATTCTCTTCTTGACCATTGAAACGTGTTTTTTGTTGACGATATGGATGATCCACTTTTAGATAAGCACGATGTCCACAATAAATACACTTACACAAACTTCTTGAGTGCCTCACAAAATCCTTAAAGTTACAAGCTGGACAACCATGATATCCATGAACAGTGAGACCAGACAATGTACCATATGCAAGAAGATCATGAATTGTAACCAATAAGGAAGCTCTTAAAGTGAATTTGATTGAATGACCATCCCTTAAAGATTGAATTGCTTCAACTCCTGTCCACAATTCCATTAGCTCATCATATAGTGGCTCTAGATAAGCATCTATTGTATCTGAAGTCATACTTTTCTTTCTTGGTATAATCAATGATAACATCAAGAAAAATGGTTTGGTTACTAGCCATGGAGGCAAATTATAATTTAATAAAAAAATAGGCCAATTTGACCATTTCGTACTTTGATCTGTGAATGGGTTCACTCCATCTAGAGCCAAACCCAACCTTATGTTACGAGGATCTTGAGAAAAATTGGGCCATTTGTTATCAAACTCCATTCACATATTAGAATCAGGCACATGTCGTTGTTTCCCATCAGTGCTCTTATTTAGAGCATGCCACTGCATAAGCTGAGCAATGTCTCTACACCGATACATTCATAGTAATCGTGGGATTATCAGAAAGTGGCAAAGAACCTTTCTAGGGACCATAGTTGATTTCAATCCTTTCCTGTACCTTGCTTCATGACATTTTGGACATTCAGTATCATTTGCAAGATTTTTGAGAAATAATACGCAACCATTCACACATGTGTGGATATTATCATACCCCAATTTGAGCTTACTAATTTTCCTTTTACATTGACTTCATTTTGTTGGCAATGTGGAGTCAGTAGGTAACAACGAACATAATAATGCCAATAACTGATCTACACTCTCATTTGTCCAACCATGCACCACTTGCAAGTTAAGAATTTGAAGGATTGTTGTCAAATGACTTAACTTGCAATCAACATACACAAGATTTAAAGCATGCTCCATTGCCTTGGCCCAATCATCGTCTAAACCCTCGTTCAACATTCTATTGACTTCAAACCCTTCGTCTAGCTTTATTGTGCCTTCATCTATGTTTGGTGCCACTTCATCTATGTTTTTTGCCTCTTCACCTCTCACATTTTTCAATTCTATCATATCTTTGTAATAGTTATAAGCCCAAGGGTTTATACGACTATGCCCATGTCTTATCATATGTTGATAAATAACATTTCCATTTTTCATTTTTCCACCAAGACAGTTATTACATGGACATGGATATTTTTCCACATCCCTCTCATCAGCTACTCTCTCATCATATGCATGATATTGATCTGTAGTCAACCTTCTTTGCTGATCCATTTGTAATATTCTGCATTCTAGTATTAAATTAGAATCTAATTTCAAGATAGTGAAAAATAAATCTGAAAACAAAATCAAATAAAGCATAAAAAATAGTGATAAAGTATGTTTCAAAGCATAAAGAGCAGAAAAGTTTTGAATTACCTTTGAATTAATTGCAGAAGGCATCCCCAAATTTGACATTTCTTCAAAGAGGCCTGATGACATCAATTTTTTTACGAACAGTGAATTCTTTGCCTATCTTTCAATAAGTCTTCGAGTCCTCTCCAAACAAGCTTTATCAGCCATGCAAGTAGCCACTATAGTTATATGCATCTAAAATAAATTTTTTCAAATACACACATCAGATAATTAAAGACACTATAACCTATTAAAAAAACAACATAAATAAGAAGTTGAACAAAATAAATTTTATGGTTATTAATATATATATATATATATATATATATATATATATATATATATATATATATATATATATATATATATATATATATATATATATATATATATATATATATATATATATATATATATATATATATATATATATATATATATATATATATATATATATATATATATATATATATATATATATATATATATATATATATATATATATATATATATATATATATATATATATATATAAACCATGTCAAGGATCGTGATAAGTGTTCTCCATGATTTTGGCATGGGGTCTGTCGGTTCTCCATGATTTTGGGATCCGGGTTACTATGGTTATTAGCAAACTTATGCTCCTCAAGTCAATGTGACATGTGTTTCTTTGGATGATATTCTTTAGCTTGATGATCTGTTCTATGTTTCTACTTTCTAGTTTAATTAGTAGCTTTTTTTTTCAGTTTCTTGTATGGTTGAGATACAGTGTATCATTGAGTTTGATGATCAGCAAGTGATAATTACAAAAATTAGTCTTGAATGAAGAAATTTTAGGAGGTTGCCTTTATAGGCTACTTGCTGATCCAGTTGAGTAGGCATTACAAGATGCCATGATGGAGCATCCTTCCAACTTTGCGGGGATAGTTTTCAAAACCTACTATGGAAGCAGTAATAGATTCTATGCATGGAACTGACAGGAAAATTGAAGGATACACTGACAAATTTATTGTTTAAGATTGAGGAATACCCCAAAAATTTTATATAACACTGAAAGAGGGAGTTCACCTAAATGATTCTAATTAACCTAAGAAGATATCCTTAAATATGAGTTCTAGACATACAATTGATCACGTTGGCATGCAAACTAATAGTTAACAATCACATTCTCAAATGTTTGCTAGTCATTTGGGGGAGTTGGAGTTGGCATGGGCCCAGGACTGCAAGATTTTCTGTTGTGGTTGTGATGTCTACCTGTGTGTTAATCAGTCTTATTCTAGCTAGTTTAGTTTTATCTCTGAAAAAATGGCTTAGCATAGCTTTTACAAGTACCACTAAGTTCATTGATGCAGTGTCTGTAATGACACCATTGCTTGCACTCTCTGTGCTCTTAAATGGCGTTTAGCCTGTTCTTTCAGGTGACATTTTTTTGGTCTTTTTGTTATTAATGCTGAATTCATACAAGTTCATAGCTCTCGTCAAAAGCATTCACCCTTCAATAAAGATAGCCTGAAAACTCACATCTATTGTCATTGTAGGGGTGGCAATTGGTTGCGGATGGCAATTTGTGGTGGCATATGTGAATTTGGCAGCATATTACATAATTGGTCTGCCCATTGGGATTGTCTTGGGCTTCAAGGAAGACATGGGAGCATCCGTGATAATTTTTTTATCTTGTTAGCATTTCAATAAATTTGAAACTATGTTAAGCTTTGACTTGTTCAAGTGATTCATAGGAAATCATGTTGAATCCGTTTATTAATCTGATTTCAAATGAACCACCTAAACAATCAAAGATTAGAATGTACTTTCAAACCAAAATCCAGTATAGATCTAATTTAACTTATTGTTTATTCATTTACAGGGAATATGGTGGGGAGTGGTAATTGGAGTTGGACTTCAAACATTAGTTCTTGTAGTAATTACTTCTTGTAGCAAGTATATCCTTATTTGCTATTAACTTTATGGCACTAAGCCATTACACTCTTTGTTTATTGCAATCCCACCATTACAATATCTCATTAATACAATTTATGAATATCGCATCTATGCTTTGCCATTGTTTTATATATTAGACTTTAGGATATATAAATTTATAATGCAATATCTATAATAGGCCTGCTCTGTTCTTTGTTGAACTGACCTGAATTGGTTCACCCTGTGACAAGTGTGAGAATTACAATATATACATTTCAGCATGTAACTATTTTTGTTCTTTCATAGATGTCTGGAACTATTTCCTCTTCTGGTATTTTGAAATCCATGCAATGCCTAGTGATCATGCCCTGCTTTCTTGCTACTTCTAGTGTTTGACAAACATGTTAGGGTTCCTACAAAATAGTTGGCTTGAAGCCAAAAATGGAAATTTAATAAAATAGAAAAAAATTAAAATAGCATGAGCTCTGGTTACTAATATTTTATTGGATGAGAAGTTCTGGAAACAAATTTGGCAATTTTGATCATGGCAGATTTTTTGAGTATTACATAATGGTTGATCAGAAATTAGGGGTTACCGAATTCCTTCAGCCAGTCATTGATTACTTGTAGGATTGAGGTTGATTTGAGGAAGGAGTATAGCAGCACTATAATTCAAATTTTTGACAGCTCAATTGTAATCACAAACTAAATAGCATGGAGGAGATCTTGGGTCATGGGCATCTCATTTCATGTTTATAGGGTATGAAACTTATGTAAACAAGTTGATTTTCTTCCTAGAATAATAAATTCTGAATATTATTTTTACTGGCAACAACAGTAAGTGTTATTCCTTCTCTATTTTTTGTGTGTAATTTGAGTCCAAACACTCAAACCCTTTCCTATGATAGCATTTCTATTCAAAAGGATACCAATATAAAAAGAGGGAAAATCATTGAAATCTCCAGAAATTCAGAATATCAAACATTTCAGAAATAGTCTATTCGCTAGACGCTAGTCAAAGATTAAAAGCTTACACTCAATCTACTAAGATTCTTTCATCACTAAAATGACATTAACATAGCATATGACATGTTTTAGCCCAAGAAATTCTAGGTTCTTAGCTAAACCTACTAACCCCACTAGCATGGAAGGGCATGCACATTTAGGAACATGGCAAAATTGTACCCCTGCAACCTCTATCTCCATATAAGCTTGTAGTAAGTTTAAAAAGTTCAAAAAAATTCACTTAGCATCCATAATGTGCAAGGTCAACAATTGTTCATATACAATTCCTTAGTTTTTATTCAAAAATGCCTACTAGGTCAATAAGCCCAATTAGCCCTCTACTTGTTGTTTTTCCATTTTCTCTTAAAATGCCTTAATGATCCCCAAAAATAACTTTGCTTAGGGATACCCTTTTGGATTCTCTATAATATTTTGTTGGTCTTGATTCCTCAATTGGACCGTACGAGCCAATGCACAAAAGTAGGGTTTGTAGCCTATAATAGAGACAGTGACAAAATCAACTCCCACACGTGAAAATCAACTAGGAACCTCAAGATGAGTGTTTGAACATATCAAATACTACTCAGCCTACAACTTTTCTTCACACTCTAAGGACCCACGTGCTCAAATTCACAATCTACTAGTGCATTTGGAGCTCACTGTTATAGTTATGCATACATAGCCAGGAGCTAGGGCTTGCTATTAAAAATAGGAGGAGGTATTGTATGGCTCTGTAGCCACATGTTTTGGAAAGCTAAATGAGTTTACTTTATGATTCTAAAACCTATTTACAATTCCTTGGGTCATTTTTTAAGCAATAAGCAATTTAACACTAGACAGTCACTTCCAGAACAGCAAGCAGGTCATTTTAAGATCATTTTTATAGCTCACTCAAATGAACCCAAATCCTAAAACCCAAAACTAGAAAGATTTAGAAAATGACTAATACTTCAAATTTCATGCATCACAGTTGTAGGAATGCTTCTGGTTTCACACATGCAAGAGAAAAACATCAAAATTTCACTTCAAACACACAACCAAAACTTTCTATTCACTTCTCATCTATACAATGATGTTGCTCAAAGTTTCATAACACTAAAAGAAAGCTTTCCTATCAATTTGGGTCATTAATGAGCCATTGAGAGCTCATGGAGGACAAATGCTATGAAATTTGCACAATTTTTACAAAAAGTTGCAACTATGTAACTTTTGTTGCATATTTCTCTCCACCCATGAAACTGAAGCATCTAATGAATGCCCTCGACCCAAAATGATAGAAGACAACTTATTTACTCACAACTACTTTAACCAGCTAGACATCATAAAGACACCTTATCACACTTAACTTTACAAGTGACCCTAGTGTACCTAGGTGCCCACTTGGAGTTCAAACTCACTTTATTGATTCCTTGGTGCAGAGCACCTAGCAAACAGGAATGAATTTGATTGGTTTGTGAGCAAACATGTCATTTTGTGTTGTTGTGATGTCATGTTCATAGATTGAAGCCATCGGGATGCCTGTAAGGGCCAAATTGCCCAAGAGTCAAAGGAAGTCAACGTTTGGTCAAAATAGGTCAAACTCATGTAGAAGGGGTTTATTATGTTTACTTAGTCATTTCATGCATATTGGAATTGATTTGGGGTCATACAAGTAGTCCTTGAGCAAAAATGCAACTTGGTGCAAAAGTTGCATTTTGCAACTTTGAAATTGAATTGGTTATGGCATGTAACCAATCCCAAATTTCTATATCAGCAATTGGAAATGTTTTTCAGATGGTTAATGAAGTAATTGAAGGATTTTTGCAATTACCCTCCTGTTGTACGGACTGTAACTATGTTAATTCTCTGATGGTACGGCTCTGTACGGCCTGTACGGATTGGGAGTGATGTTTTGATCTTACAGTTAGATATAGTTTTGTTTTCTCTTTCAAGTGTGCTTTGAATCATTATCTAACTCTAGATACTTTGCAAGTTATACCAGTTTTAAGGTCACTACCTAGCAATCAATAGGCTTTAGACCTTACAAAGGGAAAATGCTTGGAACTGTGGAATCCACCAGTGGATCTTGATGAAACTTTGGGGATTCCTAGTTCCATGGCAGTCCTAAATAATTGTATAGTTTTTATTCCATTTGCAAAGGTCCTTCTAATTTTAAAATGAAGCCCTAGGCTAGCTAAGTGAGGAACAGTGAGCCAGGGTCAGACATACAGTTAATTTCTTGGCCACATTCATGATTGATTTCATGAAACTAATGATATGGTTGGATAGGGTGTTGAAATACCTTTCTAATGGTATATGGTGTAGGTGTGTTGGTGGTGTTTTGACAGCCCTTTGAAGTGGAAAATTGTTTGCAGGTCTGAAGTGTTGGAGACAAGCCCTCAACTAGGGCCTAGTAGTTTTGTACGTTGTGAGTGTGGCAAAGAACTGAAACTTTGGCATTTGGAAGACCAAAAGGAGTGGTTTAAGATTTCCCAATCTTTTTATGGGGTTGTTTGAGAGTTTTGAGAAATAAAACTTAAAGTTGGTGAAACTGTCATAGGAAAACCCTTGTTACACTGCCCTCAACCAAGGCCATGAAGGCACACTAGGGTCACTATGGATCCTAGGAAGATGAAGGCATGACCATCAAGGGCCATTTGGAAATGTAATAGACCATGATTGGTCATTTAATGATGTTTAATGATGTTTGTAATGTTTATTGACCATTTTGTGTGCTATGATCATAAACAAGTTTGGAAGCCATTGATTGGCTTATTAACTTAGAGACCAATTATTCATGATTGTAAGATGGCCAGTAGAGCCATTAAAATGATGTAAATGCACTAAATGTGCTAAAAGTTGTAACATTGCCTTATTGGCAAAATCTGGCCTAATGAGGGCTAGTAATGAGTTTGAGGGTTAGTCAAGCCCTAATACATTAGGATTGAATCCTAAAAGGTCCTTTAGAAGGTATTTTAATAATACAAATGCAAAGGAGGATGTAATAGTCGAGTTGACAAGGGTAGTTGTTGACTTGACAACTTTTTAAAGTTGTAATTATTGTAACAGTCAGTTTTGGTACTGTTGTAGGTAGTTTGGAAGTTAGTTATATGTGGTTGGTTATTTTCCTTCATTGAGAACAAGTTAAATATATTGTAAACAATCCAATGAAGGTGTGGAAGTCGATGTAATAGGTTTGGAGATCAATGAAGTTGTTTTTCTGCATTTTCCATGTTTTGATAGTTATAATAGGTCTCGGTGCAGAGACCATAAATTTCATTTGCACCGTTGGATTTCCTTGATTTTGAAATATGTTTTGCAAAACCTAATTACGCAGCGTCTGACCAATGTGATTTCAAACATATAAACAGAGTCAAAAGTTATTAGATACAGAGTAAATGTATATCAAAACTATTTTCTTTCTCTGAGTCTGCACAATCAGTAGGTTTATAATTTGGGGTTTCAAATAAAGCTTTAGAACCCTAAGATTTTTTTTGGTTATAGTTTTTTATGTTACCAAAAACTTTCTTTCTTTCCAGAAAAATTCATCTTGTCATCTTGAAGGTTAAATAAATCCATCTCATAAAACTATCCTGAGACAGAAGGAAATTAGCATAGGTTGCATTTACCATGGTTGGATTGTTGTTTTCATGGTGTTGAGCATTCCTTGGGATGGGATTTAGAAACCTATCAGATTTTAGGACTCTTGATTCCACATTAAAGGAATCGTCTGCATCATTGACCCTTAACAATACCTACACACACTTGTATCAATCAACCATCAAAATCAGCCATCAAGTATCAATCAAGCCAACCTACAATTATGTGTGCTTTGTTTTAAATATGCTTTAATTCAGAATATCAAACATTCAGAATACCACAGATACCAAGGTAGCTTGTTTACCTCAGTGAAACAACTTAGCAATCCCCAAGATAGTGAGATCTCAATCTAAAATTTCCATGGTACAGTCCAAGATTGCATACCAACAACTTGAAATATTAAGCAGATGCCTAAATGCACCACTAGAATCATACATTACAAAGAACATTAGATATGTGCATGATGAATTTGAGCTTCTAATGAATTTCAGTTATATAGCTAGCAACAATTTAACACCAATAGTCTTATCTCAAGAATGAAATAGAGAAAGATTCAAGAGGTGGTGGCATGTAGAGATCCAAATGTCCTTCCATGATCGATACAACTTTTCTCATCTTAGGCCTCAGGAGTATATTAATTAATCACTCCCCTATTTTTCTATAAAGGGGAAACCAAGACCATATTAGTATATAGATATAGTTAGATTTTGCTTGACTAAAATAGAAACTCAATTGCACCGATGTTTTTAAATTAATACAAAGATCAAGCTATTCTGTCCATTTATTGTCGAGTGAAAGGTATTCTCTTGTTTGACTAGTCCTTCATAATTATTGATTTGAAAGCAATTGCAATCTTGTAATACTTGCATGGAAAGATTACTTGTCCTTCATTTCTATTTGATTATCAGGAAGCAGAATCAAAGTTCCTGTCATGTTTCCTGTCTAATTGGTTTTTTGCAAGAGAAATTAAATTTAATTAGATTGGCTAATATGTTGTGTATTTAATCATTTTGCATTAATAGTATTTGATGGTTGATAGAGTAGGATACAAAATTGCCTTATATAGTTGCAGATAGGGTTCAATACAAAGTGACTGAGTTGCCCAATCTTGATAAGGGACTGGTCTACTATTATTTCAAAAAGTGAAGTTTTAATCATTACCAACTTTCATTTCATAATCAACAATAATAGATGGAAGAGTTAAAAGTTTGAGATAAGGAGTAAAGTAGAAAAAAAAAGATTGCTTTCAATTCTCATGCAAAATTGGAATCATCAATATAGATTTGTAATTAAACCTGCCAAAAGCACATTGAAGTAATTATCTAAAGAAGTCATGAGAGCATTAGCTGCACTCACCTTGGTGGGGCAGAGCCAGAAGTATGAAGGAATCTGATCACTTTGATCATTGTTATTTGTTCACTAGAATTTATGAACCCCACCATAAGACTTGACATATCTTAAAGGTTTTGCAATCTGTGGTTTTGGGGACCAACAATGACGATGGAGGTTTCAAAAGATAAGCAGTCAAATTGCTAAAGACTGATACTGTGGAAAACACAAAATCAGAGAAAGCATCCAAGACACTGCTTATTTACCAAATTAGATAAGATTCCATCCCTCAGTGGATACATGGAGCTCTAGAAGAAAGTTGAGATGTTACAGAGAGAATTGGGTTTACAAGAAGGAAAGCAACACACTATAAAACTATGATGGAACTTCACAATTGAAGTGGCAAGATACAATGTAACACCTTTTTCCATTGATCGACCACTTGGCTAGAATGACATGTATACAATGAATGAAAGAAAAAAAAAATTATTGAAACATGAATTTTATGGATAATATTAGATTTATTAAGTTTATCATGGAATTTTGCTATGGAACAGTATACCTGACTGATTCTGTAGACTTTGCAGACTATGTGTCTTGACCTGACAAAATTAGCGCTGCAAAGGTAAGTCTTTTTAAACTTCTAATTGATTTTATCTATTATATACATAGTTTGGCCATCTGGGGAGGTGTTATGCACTAGGTGATTCTCTGCAGCCATTTAAAGCTTCCTAGTGCTTATACTTTTTCTCAACCATTAACAATGCAGATAGCTGCCATATGCCAAGAAGCTGGTATGCATGCAGTTCGGAAAAATCATTATGTGATTCTTCCTAAGGATTTTGAGAAGGGCTATAGGGCTAATGTTAAGAAACTTGACACAGATTTTGAATTTTACAAGTAGGGAGAAGGTTTTGATGTTTCGAAAGTTTGATGGCAAGCATTTAAAGATATTTGCAATTTCAGCCTATTCGGTTGTAGACTTTAATATATCCAATTTGATGGCTTTATTCAAACAGAAAAAGCAAATTTATTTCCAGAACATATAGACCATATTGAGCTGGAGAACAATTAGCACATCAGTATGCTTCATTAAGATTTTATTTCACCAGCTATGTAATTATGGAAACATGAAATATTTGTTTGTAAGGTCTTCAAGTGAAATGCATAAATGCCATCTCAATCTATGTTGATTTTTGTAACTTAACTATTTTATTATAGCAATTGGTAGATTTTAGAATGGTGCGATTATATTCTTAATAAATATTTATAGGTTATTTTAATTTAATCCCTTGGACAACATGTTTTGTTGATTTTTTATAGTAGTGTAAAGCCAAAGACAAAAAAATTTATTAATTGAATCTCTCCAAAAGTCAGTTTTTTGAATTGCATATAGTTTTCTACTTTTTATTTTTACTGGCAGACTTCTGGATTAGATTGTGTGTCCAATTTTTGCATCAACATTTTGAATCACATTACATGATCCATCATCAGGATGAGAGAGAGCATAGGAAATAGAGAAATCTCAAAAGGTTGCATCATTAGAGAATCTCACATAAAGTTAAACCATTCTTAGACTGCTGGAACACACAGGGTCACAAAAAAAGTACTATCTATCATGGCTGGTCATGCAATGCCTATGTAATTGAATATCAGACTATGCAAGGTCCATGGAAAGCAGCAGATTATTATTGTTCACAATAAAAATCCGAAGTTGCAAAGTCTACAGAATCAGTCAGGTATATTGTTCCATAGCAGGAAACATGACAAGAACTTTGCTACTGCTTCCTGATAATCACATAGAAATGAAGGACAAGTAATCTTTCCACACAAGTATTACAAGATGACAATTGCTTTCAAATCAATAAATATGAAGGACTAGTCGAACAAGAGAATACCTTTCACTCGACAATAAATGGACAGAATAGCTTGATCTTTGTATTAATTTAAAAACATTGGTACAATTGAGTTTCTATTAATAGTCAAGAAAAATCTAACTATATCTATATCCTAATATGGTCTTGGTTTCCCCTTTATAGAAAAATAGGGGAGTGATTAATTAATATACTTCTTCCACTACCTTCTCCAGGAGCACAGAAGTTAGAAGAAACTTGAAGGATTGAAGCCTAAAATCCTAAATAGGAAGTTTTTTTTATTTATATACTCATCTTAGGTGAAGCACTGGAGGAATTATATCAGAAGCCAAACAATCCACTTTTAATGAAAAGAAAACAACAAATCAAAATGATAATAAAATACTATCAAATGAGCAACTGTATGACAGTATGACCAAAAATATTATCTCTTTTTCTACCTTTTGTATATACCCTCTGCAATATATGAGAAGCTACACTAGTATCTACCCTCTACAATATATATATCTTCTACAATATATGAATATCCTCTGCCATATGTATACTGTACTCACCATCTGTTTGTATGATATTGTCTTCGATTGCTATCTATCTAAATATTGAATGCTCTTAGATATAAGTTCGGCAATATGGATTATGATCTTCTGTGATGCATGATGGTCATTGTATGCTTGTTGTATAATTTTCTTTGATATATATTTGGGTAGACAACCCTAACCTATGTGAAGAGTCAGTTGTGAAGGATCACATCCATTCAATAATACCATCTCTTTGGTAATCGCATAACTACATCATTTGATTCTTTCTCACTGTTGATAAGTCAATACATAATTTGATCATTCTCTCAAGTGCTACAATCCATCACTTGAAACAATCAGATGTTTGCTGGTTCATCCTCCTGATGCTAATCTTCAACATTGAGAGCCTTCGAATGAAATTTAAGATATTTCCAAAGATATCCTCAATGGTTTTTGTCAGATTTAATGTAACAAGTTAACAACCATATAAAAGAAGACAAAGTATGCAAAATGGGGGCAATTCATACCAGTTCATTGAAAACCCTGACAGAAAGCCTCAGCAAGATGTAAAGTGATACCTATGGGCTATGGCTAATATAAGGCCATAAAACAGTCTCTAATCTTGTGGTTGCCAAGGTGCAACTATGATTATGGAACTTCTGACTGTCTTCTGATTTTCAAGAGGATGGGATGCCTATTTGTAATACTTCCTTATCTAAGAGACATTTTTTATTAAAGCTTGTTGTTGCTTGTGATTTGGACAACATTAAAGAAGATCAGGGAAGGAGCTACTAATTTTAATACTAAATTCTGGAAGGTTTTAAATTTTTTTGCCGGTGTTGAAGAAAACAAGGCAGACCCCCAAAGCACAAAGGAGCCAATATCTCAAGTGATAGATCACTCCAACATTCCAAGCATGGATGGAAAGGTCCTCAGTTCAAAAACTAGATGATCCAAAGAAAATATCATAGCATTTGTGCCAGCCTAAAGGTCCCAATCTAAAAGTGACTTATTTTGAAGAATAATATGTAATTTCAACAAAAGGGAACTATTAGGTTTCTGTAAAACACCCTTGTATGAAAATGAGAGAATCCGGATTCAAACCTGACATGACCTTTTGAAAATAATACAGTTTTAAAGCTAGACTAGGAGCACAAAGCACAAAGAAAAACAAATGATGCTATATACCACAAAGGGCATCCCCAGCAGGCAAGCAAGAGGTCCTAGTTTCAAGTTGCAGCTGAATCATGAAAAATAATATGGTATCAACATTAGACTGAAAGCCTCAGGCAAACACTTGTCACTCAATAGGGGCATTGGAAGAATAGTCTACACTTTGAATTGTAAAGGGATGAGCAGCTTGGTGGTCGAGTGTCCTTCAATGCAAATGGAGGATTGTAGAATTAACTGCTAGTAGAACTATGGAGAAAATAAGGATACCAAATCCAGAAGCATACCTTAATGGAGGGCGTGGAAAGGAAATGAGCCACACTTCTAAATTTGGGCCTAAGATTGTCACTCAATGGAAGGTCTTGGAAGAAAACATAACCAAACAATAGAGCACTAGTTTAGGACTGCTACTCAAGGAAAATATTAGGGAAAAAACAAGCCATGCCAAACAAAGGACAAATCGAGCATAATTACTTAAACAACCATGATAAAGCCTTGGGTTCCAGTGTACTGATTCTTGAAAACAATCATTGGAAAGGGAGGTAGGCCCCTTCCCAAAAGGATGAGTATAATGTTACTATGTTAACATGTTAAGTCTTGACATTAGAAATACATGTCTACGTATGTTTGGCTTTTATTAAATGAAACTCGTCCATTTTACCGAAAAAATAATTATAGGGTTTGCTTATAAATTTTACTGATTCATTGAGGTCTACTGTTGAAAAAGATAGGTCTGAGGGTGAAGTTTCCTTTCCACAAATGAATTTTTCTGATAAAAAACCTATTGATTTGTATTGGAAACTTTGAACTTCTTTTGTAATGGAAAATCTAGAACACCTCCTACAAATGCAGTTTCCTGCTTGAAAGATGTGCAAATTTCAAACATAAAAAAAGACCTAACAAACATTATACTGCACAAACACAAAAACAAATATTCATTGAACATACCTTCAAAGTAGAGTTCTCTTACACCCAGAATTGATCCTTCAATAAAAACTTCTCAGAGCTCTCTTGCACCCAGAATTGATCCTTCGAGAAGAACTTCTCAGTTTGTTTCATAAAAACTTCAAAAAAAACCACGTGCGATAAGGAAGGGGCCCAACTATGCTTATTTTCTTACTAGTTGGTTTATGCAAAACCCACAAGGCATGAACCATATAGAAAATGTTTCTAGATATTGGCACTGATATTATAGAAGAATGGAGACGTCTGGATAAAGAACGGTTGAATAAATGAACTTCCTAACCTGCAGGAATTGTTGTTTCTGTGGACACCGAACGGATTTGGAGATTTTATTACGAAGTCTTGTGGTTTCCCTTTTGGTTTCCTCCCGCTCTCCTGTGCCCAAAATGCATGCCTGCCTTCTACGTCCGAATTGAAAATATGCCTTCTACGCACGAACTGAACCTATTCGAAAATGGATAAGAAGAAATGTAAAGCATTATATGTTTTTTTGCTTAACATAATTGTTTAATGTGCTGAAAATTTTCTTTTCATAATTAATTTGATGTTTAGATTTAAGTGGTAAATAAATTAATAATAAATAAATATATTTGTTTTTGGAAGTAAATTTAGATTTTTAGGGTATTTAAATTGATTACTTTTAAAATATTTATATAATTTGAATTTTAATCAATAATGTTCCAAATATTTTATGATAAAATATTATTGTCTATTCATATTTTGTAAAATAGGCATTTTATCTTTTATCTATTTTCTTTAGTATCTATTTCAAAACTCAAATGATGAGAACCAGTTCATAGTTGATCAACTATCATAGAAAATAAATTTATAAGCAAATAAATATATTAAAATAATAAAAAGTCAAGGAGATAGATAATTAGGAGGCCTAATATATCTATATAGTTACATCTTAATTTGAGATATTCTAATTTTTTATGAAATTACATTTTTATTTTTTTAGTGATTTAAGCCTTGATGGGTTCCATCTAATTAAGGGACTTAACCTTCTTACCCTTCTAGTCTTAAATCATATTCAATGTAGATCGATTTTAAAGTAATTAGAACTATTTTTTGTCAAAACCCGTACAACTAGACTGCACTCGATTTTAATAATGTTAGAACTATTATTTGTCAAGACCTGTACAACTAATTTTGTTTACTTATAATAATTATAATTTGGCTATTCTTTTTTATAACACTATCTCTAAATCTTGTTTATCAATCGGTTTTGAAATCTCCAAAAACCCAGATTTAGGGCATGAGAAGGGTGTACATATAAGATTGCTTGCCCAATACACCTATTGGCGAGAAAGTGTTATTGGTGAATTGGAATTTCCAACTCTTTGATATTATATTCAAATGTTATAATTATAAATGAGGTATAATCATGCATTTAGTCATTTTGTTTAGGAGACTAATTATGTAGTCATTAATTTAATCTTTTATTTAGTAAGTTTTGTTTCAGTAACTAATTATTAGTGACTAATTCATTAATCATTTAATTAGTCATTTATTTGATCATCTATTTAGTCATTTTTATTTGACTGCACTTGTGATTTTACCTTATGATCAAATTACTCACATATTTAGTCATTTATATTTGTGAAGTACAAAACATTAGTAGAATATGATCAATTTTAGTCATGTGACTAAAAGTTTTAGTCATGTAGTCACATATTTGCCAAAATGTACTAGTGTCAAAATATGGATCGACCATGGTGCTTCTGTAGATTTGTTAAATTGCTACAAGTCATCGATTTCTACTATAGAGAAGACATTGTAAAGGATTTTTCCTGTTGGAATGATGCTCAATCTCTCTCACTCACCATTGAATTAAAATAACATAAAATGTTCAGTCCATATAGTTCAAACTATCTATGACTAGCTACAGCTGTATATTTGATAAAGATAAGATCACATTAGTGTAAGGAAGAAAAGGTGTGCGGAAATGCTTCCTACGCTAATCTTGAGAGGACGGTTATGGAAATTTCAACTTAAATATCACAAAGATCTCAAGAAATGCATAATAAAGTATAAACAAAATAACAATGAATGCATAACACAGTGATTACCGTGGGGAAACCCTTCTGGGAGAAAAACCCCACCCACCAAAACCCACACAATGTATTATCAAATCAAGATGATTACAATACACTTGCAATGCAAGTTCTTACAGTAGCGCATCACAGGAACTCAAACTCGGAGAGACTCCTTCTAGCACCCAATCTTGCAAACTAAACTCAATTATCAAACACCTCCCCAAGCCCTCCTTTTATAGTGATTTTACAACCTGAAAACCACTTGTAGTTTTACAAAACCATGGGCTTAACCACCATGCCACATGTTGCCCATTTTTGACATTTACATTTCCAAGATGAAAAAACAACCAGGTTAAAATAGTAATCCCGTCCATTAATTTGTCCTCTAGTTTAGACCCCCATAAAAGTCATAAAACAAGCTAACTATGCTCTAAAAATGGGCTTCCAATATTCTACTATGGACAAGGCTCATTTTTGACAACTCACTAACCATTTTCCAATGCATAAACATGTGGAAAACTACCACAAACAAATTCTGGAATTTTCTAGAAAATGATTGCAATGTTGAGACACATGTTCTCAACATTCTCCCACTTGTCAAACACCTTGCAAGAGTCAGCAAATCCAAAGTATCATGGACTTAATTGCTAGGGGCTGAGAGGCCCATAGACTCTGAACACCATCTGAATTTTTCTGTGTTCACGGGCTTAGTTAAAGCATCAGCAACATTCACCAAAGTTTCTACCTTCTCCAGCTTCACCTTGCCATCCTCAACCATATCTCTCACAAAATGATATTGTACATCAATGTGCTTGGTCCTGGCATGAAAAGTAGGGTTCTACACTAGGCAGATTGCACTTTGACTATCACTATAAATTGTCACTGCACCCTGTTTGAACTCTATATCTGAACACAATCTCTTTAGCCAGATGGCTTCCTTACAGGCATGAGTAGTTGCCATATACTCTGTCTTAGTAGTGGACAAAGTGACCACAGCCTGTCGCTTGCTCATCCAATTGATTGCACTACCGAATAATGTAAACACATATAATCACTGGCCCAGTCTGAATCCACATAGCCTTGAATATCTAAGGAATGATCGTTTCTTATTCCATGAAAACATATCAAGTACTCTAAAGTACCCTGCAAGTATCTGAAAACTCTTTTTACTGCATCCCAATGTGCTCTTCCTATATTAGACATATAATGTGAAAGAACTCCCACTGCTTGGGCAATGTCTGGTCTTGTACAGACCATAGCATACATCAAACTTCCAACAACACTCAGATATGGTACTTGACTCATCTCTTCCATCTCCGAAGGGGATGTAGGACACTATGAACTAGAAAGCTTTGTTCCCATTGTAATAGGAATACTCAATGGTCTAGAATCCTACATATTGAATCTTTTTAGAATAGTACCAACATACTTGCTCTAGCCTAGCCAAAGCTTTTTATTTTTTCTATTTCTTACAATCTCCATTCCTAGAATGTGTCTTCCTACACCAAGAGCTTTCATTTCAAACTTTATCAAGAGCTGAGATTTTAACTCTAAAATCAAACCTTTTCCTTTGCCAATAAACAACATGTCATTGACATACAAGGCAATAACCAAGAAACAATCACCATCAGATTTGAAATATATATAGTGATCAGATTTAGATTGCACAAATCCCAAACTCAAGACACATGTATCAAACTTTCGGTACCACATCCTAGGTTTCTATTTTAAACCATACAAGGATTTCTTCAACTTATAGACCAAAATGACTTTTACCTTTCACCATATAGTGCTCTGGCTATGACATGTAAATTTCCTCCTCCAAATATCCATGAAGGAAAGTTGTTTTCACATCCATTTGCTTGATCTCTAGATCATAAGCAGCTACAATAGAAAGTAAAAATCTAATGGATGTCATTTTGGCTACTGGAGAAAAAAACTCACCATAATCTACTCCCTCAACTTGAGAGTAACCTTTTGCAACCAAACGTGCTTTATACTTCTCAATGCTTCCATCAGAACCCATCTTCTTCTTGAACACCCATTTACAACCAATAGGCTTTCGTCCTTCAGGCAATGGTACAAGGTCTCATGTTTCATTCCTCTTAAGAGCTACCATTTCTTCATCCATGGCTATTTTCCAAGACTCTGAATCATTCATACCAAGAGGCTCTTCTACAAATCTTGGTTCATCAATATTAGCATTTAATGCAAATATACATCTCCAATCATCAGGAGAATACCCATACCTTTCAAGTGGTTTCCTTTGTCTAGTAGACCTTCGAGCAAGATTTGTTTTAGGTTTAGCCTTAGCTTCAAGTACCTCTTCTTCCTCTGATTGTTTAGAAATCATAGAGCTCTCATAGACTTCTTGTCTTTCTAAAGGCCTCGATTCAATTTTCTCTAGTGTAGCAGGTAGTTGAATCACATCTTTCTTTTCTTTTGTTTGTTCTAGCTACACCGTAACAAAAAAAGGCTTAGTTTCTCTAAAAATAACACTTCTTGAATAAAATACCTTTTGTTCAATAGGATTCCAAAGCTTGTATCCTTTCACACCATAACTATATCCGATGAAAATACATTTGACAACTTTGTTATCCAATTTAGTCCACTTCTCCTTTGGCACATGAGCATATGCTTCGCAACCAAACACTCTCAGATGTCTAAGTGAAGGCTTGTGGCCCGACCATGCTTCCATTGGTGTCTTATCAACAAGAGATGATGTACGAGACCTGTTTATTAGGTAGTAGGCAGTGGCTACAACTTCAACCCAGAACTTTTGTTCTAGTCCAACACTACTTAGCATACTCCTAGCCTTCTCCATCAGGGTCCTGTTCATTCTTTTTGCAACTCCATTTTGCTGTGGAGAATGCGGAGTTGTTTTCTCTCTTTTAATACCATAATATTTACAAAATGTGTCAAAATCATTGGAGCAAAATTCACCACCATTATCATTTCTCAAACATTTTATTTTCTTTCCAGTCTGCAACTCAACCATTGCTTTAAATTCTTTGAAATGACTGAAAACTTCAGCTTTACTCCTAAGAAATAAACCCATGTTCTTCTACTGAAATCATCAATGAAAGAAACATAATAAACTAATCTACCAATAGAAGGAACATCAACTAGACCAAATACATCTGAATGGATTAGATCCAAAATACATGAGGACTTATGAGAACTCGAATCAAAATGAATATGATTTTGCTTACCATAGATACAATGCTCACAAAAATAAAATTCAAGATTGCAATCATTCAACCCATCAACAAGGTTCTTATTTTTTAAGGTCTATAGACCTTTCTCACCTATGTGGCCGAGTCTCTGGTGCCATAACATGGTCTTCTCTATAGGCAACTTTGATTCGGTAGATAGAGCACCTTTGGGTGCCCAAAAACCATGACCATCTATTGAAAGATAAACCCTCTCCTTTTCCAACTGAGTAGTCTTTTTCACAATCTTATCAGAAGTACTATTGCACTCAACTATGCATGCATCAAGCTAGTATAGTGTACCCAATCTACTTCCTCTTGCTATCACCATAGCACCCCTCACCATTTTCACACCTACTTTAGACAACTGAGTCTATTAACCATGCATTGTCACCTGCACGAGTGGCCAAGGTTGTGATGAAAGCATCTCCATCTTCCTTCTTGAACTTAGAATCAGAATCTTGCTTCTTCTTCTTCTCCTTCTCCTCTTTGCAATCCTTTCAGAAGTGTCTGGGTTTGCTACAATTCCAACAGATTGCTTTGGACTTACCGGGAGATTTTGATCTCCCCTTATTCTTGGACTTATAATGGCCATGTTGCTTTTCATTCTTACCTCTTTCTTTTGGCCTTCCTCAAACACTCAAAGCCTCTTTGGCAATCAGAGACACCTTCCTTCTCATCTCTTCAGAAAGTAGAGAACCAACAACATCCTCCATCTTCAAGATGACTGAAGTTCTCCCTATGGCCATGACAAGGCTGTCCCATGAGTCTGGTAATGAACATGACAAGATTTGGCATCTTTCTTCTTCATCCATTGGTACCCCTACTGAGGTCAACTGAGTTACCAACATATTAAAGCTTTCTAGATGCTCAGCAATTCATCCACTTTCTTCCATTCTCAAAGAATACAATTTCTTCCTTAAGAAGATCTTGTTCACAAGTGATTTCGCTTGATAGATGTCACTTAGCTTCTTCCAAAGCTTCTTTGTAGTAGATTCTTCATGGACATTTATCAAGATAGAGTTTGCAAGACACAATCTGATGAGACCTTTAGCTTTTCTATTAGTCACATTATACTATGCGGCTAAAGTTGGATCTACGAGCCTCTTCTTATTCTCATCAATCACATCCCATAGATCCTGATCAATGAACATATCTTCCATCTTCAACTTCCACATCTCAAAGTTTGTGCTAGAAAACTTCTCTACATCAATCCTCCCTAACATGCTTGCCATCTTTTCAATCCTACAATACAGAAATGAAATACACTACACAAGCTCACACTCAAACCTTGATTAGCTGAAAAAACCCTATACCCAACAAATAGAACCAAAACTGGCTAGGCTCTGATACCACTTGTAAGGAAGCAAAGGTGTGCAAAAATGCTTCCTACACTAATCTTGAGAGGACGGTTATGAAAATTTCAACTTAAATATCTCAAAGATCTCAAGAAATGCATAATAAAGCATAAACAAAATAACAATGAACACATAACACAGTGATTACCATGGGGAAACCCTTCCAAGAGAAAAACCCCACCCTCCAAAACCCGCACAATGTATTATCAAATCAAGATGATTACAATACACTTGAAATGCAAGTTCTTACAAGACCGCATCACCACAAATTGAACTCGGAGGGACTCCTTCTAGCACCCAATCTTGCAAACTAAACTCAATTATCAAACACCTCCCCAAGCCCTCCTTTTATAGTGATTTTACAACCTGGAAACCACTTGTGGTTTTACAAAATCATGGGCTTAACCACCATGCCACATGTTGCCCATTTTTGACATTTACATTTCCAAGATGAAAAAACAACCAGGTTAAAATAGTAATCCCGTCCATTCTTTTGTCCTCTAGTTTAGACCCCCATAAAAGTCATAAAACAAGCTAACTATGCTCTCAAAATGGCCTTCCAATATTCTACTATGGACAAGGCTTATTTTTGACAACTCACTAGCCATTTTCAATGCATAAACATGTGGAAAACTACCACAAACAAATTTTGGAATTTTCCAAAAAAAGATTGCAAGGTTGAGACACATGTTCTCAACAATTAGAAGTGATTTAATCATAAAATAACATGAACAATAAATAAAACATGTAGATTTTAAAGACATCATTGGATCAGAGCTTACCTAAGATGAAATTGGAATGCATAAAATTGTGGCTTAAGATTTCATTTAAGATAACATATGATAGAGAATAATGTATTGATTCTTCCTTTGAGTGTTATAATGCTTTCAAAGAAACACTCAATAGATACATAAAAATCTATCTCTGCTCTCGGGTTCATGACCCATTTGACTAGGTATCCAATCTATGGATTATGAGCCCCAATATTGCTATTACATCTGGCATTGAGGGATATTTGTGCTCTATTCCGAAGCTCCCATTTTGGCACAGGCAGGAAGGAGGCAGGCCGTAGGGAGGATCCTAGCAAAGATTGTGTAATTTAGTTTTAGACTTGCCAATTACATTTGAAATCTCCTCTGCTCTAAGTTTCTCTCTCCTTTCTATTTATAACTAAGGTTTCCTGGCTTTACCCAACATTGACAATGAGGACAAAGATAATTTCAACATTTCAAAGTGTGTAGAGCGAGCACTTACATATTTTGTGTGTATGGAGCACTAATAAATTTGGGGCCATTTTGCGAGGGCTATGTGTCGCCATTGCGACGGCTATGTGTCGCTATAGCGACAGTGATAGACATCGTAGTTTTTTCATCGCAAATCATGACGTCTATGGGTTTCCGTCGCAATTGCGACGCCCTGCCGTCACAATGTCACTGCTTCACCCATTCAGCGCCTCTGTCGCATTGCGACGGTAGGGCGTCACAATTGCGATGGTCCTCCGAAGCAATTGCGACGGGCCTGGGCGTCGCCAATACGGCACCGCCGTCGCATGTCTTGGGAGGACCGTCGCAATTGCGACGGTCCTCCGAAGCAACTACGATGGGCATGGGCATCGCCAATACAGCGCCGCCGTCGCATCTCTTGGGAGGGCCGTCGCAATTGCGACGGTCCTGGGTAGAATTTAAAAAAAATAATTATTTAATACATTGCTAATGAACCACATTAATGTTTTTTTCCTTCAACAAATGAGGACAGTCACTCTAAAGACAACATGATAATGTACACTCACTGTAAGGACAGTCACAAATGAGGACATCTCACAGTGACTGTCCCTTGTGTGATTGCCACTTGAATGTATTGCTATTCAGCCACATTAATGCTTTTTTTCTTCAACAAATGAGGACAGTCACTCTAAAGACAACATGATAATGTACACTCACTGTAAGGAAAGTCACAAATGAGGACATCTCACAGTGACTGTCCCTTGTGTGATTGCCACTTGAATGTATTGCTATTCAGCCACATTAATGATTTTCTTCTTCAACAAATGAGGATAGTCACTCTAAAGACAACATGATAATGTACACTCACTGTAAGGACAGTCACAAATGAGGACATCTCACAGTGACTGTCCCTTGTGTGATTGCCACTTGAATGTATTGCTATTCAGCCACATTAATGATTTTCTTCTTCAACAAATGAGGATAGTCACTCTAAAGACAACATGATAATGTACACTCACTGTAAGGACAGTCACAAATGAGGACATCTCACAGTGACTGTCCCTTGTGTGATTGCCACTTGAATGTATTGCTATTCAGCCACATTAATGCTTTTCTTCTTTAACAAATGAGGATAGTCACTCTAAAGACAACATGATAATGTACACTCACAGTATATGTATATATGTATAAGATGGTGTCCTAAGCTTCTCTTTCACTAATCCTTGATATCTGACCTAATTACGAAGACTAAAGATGTCAACTTGAGAACAATAAGCTCAAACTCATTATTAGACAGACACAAGCTCAAGGCCAATGCGTAGTCTATGCTAAACCAAGGATGGTGATTCCTTCAGTTTTATACATATAATTAAAGGAAAATAAAACAATGATTAACTTTTGTTCGTAGCTACCCACCCTTACCAAATGAAGGCCTAAAAACTATCACTAGACTTTACTATGCACATTTGTGTACTCAAATTCAAATCCCATTTGATCAATATCATGCATTATAAAGGACACAAACAACTCAGCATAACCGTCAACAAATTTATCAAATGCTAGCTTCCATAAAATGGTACGACATCAAGTTTATCAAGCTTTGCTAGTTGATAATACAAGTCAACAAAAATAAAGATAAATGAATTTTGATTTCCTTATGTGGGTGGGGGTTGAGTGGTAGCAGACCAATGACTTCATCTAAATTGAGTGGCAAGGTTCAACCTTCTACACCAAGTACTCATGTACATAAATAAAAATGTTGCTTCTAAAGTATGACATGACCTAGGACACAACAGAAAAACCAAGACTATACTTGAACTAATAAAGTCTAGCTTTACATTTTTGTTATGATGTATTCCAAATGTATGGTAAAAGTTCATAAATCAGGCATATACTTTATCAATCATAGGCTATCATATAAGCTCCATATTTTTAAAAATATATGGCATTGAACTTTCACAAGTCTAGCTAAATTAGCTAAATACTTCTTAGAATAAACTTCAAATGGATTGGAAGAAATCAGAAATCATGGATTACTTCAGCAATTCAAAGACTATCATATAAGTTCTATATATTGCAATAGAGTAGATTCTATGATAAACCTTAAAGAAACATTACAGCTTTTGCTCAAGCCAACCAATTTCAATCAATATTCATATCAATACATAGCACCCAGTCTAAGAACACCCAAATTAGCATACTCTTGCATGGTTATATCTTTTCTCAGAAATTTATAATAATACATGAATTCATTGAATTCTAGTTTTACTTGACCTTTTGGCACCCAAGACATGCATTGCAAACTGAAAGAATGTCATCCCCCAGTCTTGACCGTAAATGCTTTCACAATTTTCCTATCTAAAACATAGACCATCAATCATCTTATGAGTTGAGCCCTTGCAAAGGATTGAGATCAGCAATCTGAGTTGCTCTTGAACAATCAAGAACATTTTGTAAGTAATAACTTAATAAAACAATGATTTTTTTTATAAAAAAAAATTAGTTGGTTAAGTGACAAAGCAACAATCTCTTTGTCTGAAAACTATCACATTAGCAATTATATTGACAAATCAGAGAAATGTCCATTTTAAGAACATCAAGTTCTTCATACAAACCTCATAAAAGAAACAGTAATTATTATAATAAAGAGAAACTTCTAATAAAGGGTTTGACCAGAAGAAAGAGATCTAAGAATAACCTTAATACAGTGATAAATATTTGTCGAGAAGATGCAGCAATTTGCTATTCAGAACCATAGCAATGGAAATCAGATTAATAGCAAGCAAGACAATAATAGACACTAACTTTAGGAGTTCATTTCAGCAAGCAAACAATAATAATAGCAAGAAAGATTAATATATTTAGCAGTTCATTTCATCAAAAGCAGAGGAAAGAAATACACAACAACAGAAAGACATACATCTGAAAGATAATCAATGCCTTCATCAGTAGCAGATAAAGATAGACTCAGCAGTAGCAGCAATAAATTAGCAGAGGAACATTGATACATGTTTACAACTATCACTGTGATATTACAAGGAAACCTACATAAATCTATCACAGCAGCATAATCAAAGTCCTCAAACACATTCAACAATTCATCTCAACTATAGAATCATACGTATCAAAACTACAGATTAAGCATTCATCGACACAAGAGATCAAATCTCCAACATAGCATTAAGCATTCATCAACACACGAGATCAAACCTGCAAACTAAGATTTACATGTAGCAAGGGCATGACTACAATGATTTGGATGGTTCATGACAATAATTCACACATCTACTTATATTGCTATAAAATAATGTGCTATAACCCTACAACAACTCAAGCAACTAAAAATAGGTCGAAAATCCAAGGTAATATAATTTGGTTGTGAGACACTTGCCTATAAATTTTAGACCTTATAAACTTTACAAAATATCCTTAAAGAGTGAAAATCTTAGTAGAAAATATTTCAAGGTTACATATAGAAATGTTCATAACACACTTACCTTTTACAAATCTAATATTGTGTCACTAAATAGGACTGTATACATAAGAGGCATTCAAGTTTTTATGAAATGAGATTTTCTTAGCCAACACAAACTTAGCTTAAGACAGATTCCTTCTATTACAAAGCATCTCTCTACTTCATACCTCCATATTCCTGCTAGCAATTTCGTCCATTTGTTGAAGATGTTGCTGCCTCCCATGCTCATCTTCCTTGAATCAAAGATGAAGCTTGACCACTGAGAAAATACACCGATTTTGCAAATGCCTCAATTGTTTTTGAAATTCTAAAGCTTCAGCCCTATATGTTGTTGTTGCTTCCCTGCCATGCAAGAAAAACAAGACAAAATAATTAATATGCATTAAGCTAGTGACACAACTAAGTATGAAAAATGCTCCAAGTTATGATAAAATTGTGAAAATAATTTAAACTTCAAAATTCTACGTCTCTAACAAAGAGCCACAATGCAATGATGGTTGTATATAAATTTTCATGCAAACTAGTTCATTCAGAGTGGTAAAATATGATTGCATACACATTAGTTAAACTACCTACAGTTTTTTAAATCTATGCTAGATCGATCATCTTGAATTTTTTGGAGAAATTTTTGCTTCAGTTCTGAAATATAAGACTCAAATAACAAGTTCTGTACAAAATTTGAGACATTACTAATTGAGGACAATGTGTATTTTTATGGCACTGAAAGTTTGTGTCTTACAGGCAATGTGCAAGACTATTTATCAAAATGGTTTTATGAAAGCTCCAGGCTATATATGTTATAGTGGAGAAAGTTCAATATGTTCCAAACTTCCAACAAAATAATCAGATGCAATATTTCTTTAGTGTTAGTAATTTATAGTAGCTCCAATGGCATCCAAGACCTTAAAAAATAAAAGAAATTTTTAAAATTAATATCACTAGAATACTTCCATTTTCACACACCAGCCTTTGCATTATTGCTTGTTTGTTTCAGGTATGCACCTTATTTCTATTGGCATATAGAAAGGCTAAAAAACCAACAAGGATGAAGTATCAAAGCCACAAACTCTAGCCACTGGAACTTCTAACTTCATCGTGACTACATATCAACTATCAGATACACCAATGACCCAATTATATTTAACATTTATGAAAATCAAATTAATTTGGAATTGAATACTAAGCACAATTCCATTAGGAACATGATAACATATTCTTAAGAAATAATGCTCTACAATAAAAGTGGCTATTTCTGCACCAAACACTCTAGTAATAGGGGTCTCATGACTAAACTGAACAAGAGAGCTTACATCTGAATGTGTGAAATATCTAGAGTTTCATGTGTGAAGTCTGATAGAAGCTCTTTATAATAGGAAAGAAAAAGGTAATAGCAATTAACCAATCAACAATACACAAAAATCAGAAAATAGCAATTATCAAATCATAAACTTATAAAGAAATCAAATGATCAGAAAGAATAGAGTGCTCTATTTATTATTGAAGGCTCTATTTCCTTTACAACTTGCATACCACAAATAAATAATCTCAATATTAAAACCTTGGTGCCTAGAGATTGACGATGGTGAAAACTACATTTTACTGATTGTACCGTTAATTTTCTTTATTCGAATTAAGTCTAACGAGCTAAAGGAAGCTATTAGAGCATGAATCTATGTTTTAGTTACAATAATCCATGCAAGCAATTTATTATGCAAACAAAGTGACTAAAATAAGACTACTATTTGATTGGTCATTTCCATTTTTATCAGTGGTTTTTCGATCTGGGTGAAAAAAGAAATTCCCATAATTAGTCTCTCATCCAAGGTGAGCGGTATACCTTGCCTAGAATAGTAGGGCATTCAGGTAAGGGAAACAATTGGATTTGGAAAAATTAGGTTTCTTAATGCATGGCGATCTCTCTCTGGTTAATGACCATCTATCTTTTGAATCAAGTTGATTAGGTTAATATCTAAATGCGCAAATAGTAGATATTCTAAGATGGTCCTGGATAGAATTAAAAATAATAATTATTTAATACATTGCTAATGAACCACATTAATGCTTTTTTCCTTCAACAAATGAGGACAGTCACTCTAAAGACAACATGATAATGTACACTCACTGTAAGGACAGTCACAAATGAGGACATCTCACAGTGACTGCCCCTTGTGTGATTGCCACTTCAATGTATTGCTATTCAGCCACATTAATGCCTTTTTCCTTCAACAAATGAGGATAGTCACTCTAAAGACAACATGATAATGTACACTCACTGTAAGGACAGTCACAAATGAGGACATCTCATAGTGACTGTCCCTTGTGTGATTGCCACTTGAATGTATTGCTATTCAGCCACATTAATGCTTTTCTTCTTCAACAAATGAGGATAGTCACTCTAAAGACAACATGATAATGTACACTCACTATCCTCACAGTGACTATCCCTTGTGTGATTGCCACTTGAATGTATTGCTATTCAGCCACATTAATGCTTTTCTTCTTCAACAAATGAGGATAGTCACTCTAAAGACAACATGATAATGTACACTCACAGTGAGTGTACATTATCATGTTGTCTTTAGAGTGACTATCCTCATTTGTTGAAGAAGAAAAGCATTAATGTGGCTGAATAGCAATACATTCAAGTGGCAATCACACAAGGGACAGTCACTGTGAGATGTCCTCATTTATGACTGTCCTTACAGTGAGTGTACATTATCATGTTGTCTTTAGAGTGACTGTCCTCATTCTCTAAGTGTACATTATCATGTTGTCTTTACAGTGACTGTCCTCCTTCAAGTGGCAATTACACAAGGGACAGTCACTGTAAAGACAACATGATAATGTAGAGAAACGTTGTCATTTGTATTTTCAACAGCGCTGAGAGAGGTTCCCTCCGTGAAATCACAGCTACAATTTCTGAGTACGTTGGGTTTATTTTTCTTTTGTCATTATTATGTAATCTGGTATTCAGCTGTTAGAGAGCTAAAATACCCATAAATGAGGACATATCTGTGTTGAATTTATTGTTAGTGGCTTTGGTTATTTAGAATGCTTCCCCACAATACTTAATAGGATGCATTTGGTTTTCAAAGCTTTCACTGACTTGGATTCAAGATTCTGAGACTTTCACGTGCCTTGCTTCAGTTGTTTCCGCAAACAAATCGCGTGCCTTTTGTATGCTTCCACATTTTATATACATGTCCATCAGGGTAGTCACCACCACTATATTTGACAAAAACCCATCTTCAATTACTTTTTGGTGAATTTCCCTACCCTGTTCTATGACTGTACCTCTGGTTTTAATGTATAAAAATGACCCAAATTTCAAAGGAAGTATATGATAAATTCCACCAAACACTTCCTAATCCCTAGACAGTGTCTTCTTACACTTTGAAACAAACAATTCCAAAGGGAATTAGCCTCTAGGGCTCTGCAACACCCAAACCCACAATTCTCAGCTCTAAACCCTTCTTAACTAGGGCATTCTCAATCACCCGATTCTACACCCTTCAAATCCAAATTAGTGGATGATTCACCATCTCACAAACATTATACAATGTTCCACATTATAACAATCCACCCTTTCTTGGATAGATCACTCACTGCTATACATTAGCATTCAACTCAAGGTAATTTCCCATAGTTTATCCTCTGATCACACTGTTTTCCACAAAACTTTTCCTATGCAATGTTAGTACTTCATAATACAAGTTAGTTATTGTCATCCCATGAATATTAGGCCTTCTATGTTACAGCAAAATCAAAGTAAACTCATTCAAAACGGTTTAGAATGGATGAAAGAAATCCTTCTAACTCATGTATGTGTTAGTTCAAACAAATGAGGATAATCACTCTAAAGACAACATGATAATGTACACTCACAGTAAGTGTACATTATCATGTTGTCTTTAGAGTGACTATGCTCATTTGTTGAAGAAGAAAAGCATTAATGTGGCTGAATAGCAATACATTCAAGTGGCAATTACACAAGGGACAGTCACTATGAGATGTCCTCATTTGTGACTATCCTTACAGTGAGTGTACATTATCATGTTGTCTTTAGAGTGACTGTCCTCATTCTGTAAGTTTACATTATCATGTTGTCTTTACAGTGACTGTCCTCCTTCAAGTGGCAATTACACAAGGGACAGTCACTGTAAAGACAACATAATAATGTAGAGAAACGTTGTCATTTGTATTTTCAACAGCGCCGAGAGAGATTCCCTCCGCAAAATCATAGCTACAATTTCTGAGTATGTTGGGTTTATTTTTCTTTTGTCATTATTATGTAATCTGATATTCAGCTGTTACATAGCTAAAATACCCAGAAATGAGGACATATCTGTGTTGAATTTATTGTTAGCGGCTTTGGTTATTTAGAAGTTTAATTTTATTTGTTCATCTTTCAAGCACAAATGTTTTGTGGACCGTAACATCTTCATTGTTTCGGGTATGCAATGAAACAACCCTAACTTGTGACTACCTTCATAGTACTGCAAAACCGAAGAGGGAAAAGAAAGTTAGGATGGAAATAAACAAACTTAAAACTCAGACTTAAGAAAGATGAAGGCAATGCTTCAAAAGGCCGACGCCCTAAACATAGGAAAACACAATACCACCATTAAATGATGCCTTAGTCACCGTATCAATGCTGCCAGCTCCGTACCAGTATGCTGACTGCTCACTTTCATCCTGTGATAAAGGTAACTTCATTAATCATACTTGAAATGGCAGCATACGAACTAAAGCTGATGAACATTTATAAACTAAAAGTTTAAAACTACAGATTATAAATGTAGTAGTTTCATACGAAAAGAACTTGATTTCTGAAATTTACCATTAGAAGTATCCAAAGGAATACCACAGTACTGTTGAACTTGGAGAATCGGAGATGATCTACACAGCAAGGTTCAACAGCTATAAGGACTGTTACACCATCTTTAGCATTTGAATACATTTTCTCCTTGGCTTCTGGTGGATCGTCAAAGACCCCCAATGACGTTTTCCCTACAATTATCAATTGTTTGTCAGTATGAGATATTAATAAATAAGCATTAATCACAATATTAGGCAAAGAATGTTCTTGATGTCTGAATCTAAATCACAGAAAGCTCTAATAAAGCAGTTCTCAGTTTCACATTAAACTAAGTTTCAATTTCAAATGGTTATAATAATTTTTGCAAGTTATAAGTAGCTGGTTATAGTATATGACATAAAAAGAAAAAAAATCATTTCTATTCTTTTCTTCTTTTTCTCTTTCAACGAAGCTTTTGCACCACACAAATGCATACCAAGAATTTCTCAGGAGGTTTCAAGACCATTGCATACCAAACTTCTTCTCTGTAGATGCTATTGTGTGTCGTGGTCCAAACGGGCCCATAAATGTGGTTGAATAACAATACATTCAAGTGGAAATTACACAAGGGACAGTGACTGTGAGATGTCCTCATGTGTGACTGTCCTTGTCACAAATGAGGACATCTCACAGTGACTGTCCCTTGTGTAATTGCCACTTGAATAAGGATAGTTACTGTAAAGACAACATGATAATGTACACATACAATGAGTGTACATTATCATGTTGTCTTTACAGTGACTGCCCTCATGTTGTATATTCTTCTCTGTAGATGCTACTGTGTGCTAGGGAACTTCTTAGAACTATTGGTATATTCTTAGAGCTTGTTACACCTGGGATATTCTTCTCTGTAGATGCTACTGTGTGCCATGGTCCAAACAGGCCCATAAATGTGGTTGAATAGCAATACATTCAAGTGGAAATTACATATATTATAATGTATCTGTCTAGTCCTCATGACTGCTCATAACAGTACAAGTGATATTTTTTTGGGAGTGGGGAAAGGTTCGAGACTTTCACCTGTATGAAGAATCCTTTCTACCTAACACAAAAATGCACCCCATAAAACATCTGATTGGTTCGAGTATCTTTGAACTATTTGGGTCTATTGACAACACTAGACCAATGTATACAGAATGACTAATTTCATGCAAGACAATGTGATGCAGAGTGGTCAGCAAGAAACTTGGTCTTAAGCCCCAACCCACTTCAAGACACCAAAATGTTACACCTAAGCAATTTAGCCTCTGATTCTATCAGAACAGTTTAAAATCTCTGTACTAGAGGGACTTCAAAGGTTTCAAGATACTTCTAACACCTTATTGACTCAATCCCAACCAAGACCAAATTTCCTTTTAGGGACAAGTTCCCTGATTTTCTACCAAAAGAGACTTTATTGATCCTAGGCTTTTCCAACCCAATAAAACATTTGAAAACTCTTAAGATTCCCTAAAACATGCAGAATCATGCATTGGTTGTGTTCCAAACAACCCAAGACATCAAAATCACAAATAGACCTAGTGACTCTAGTAGGTCTCCAAAACCTGTTCTGCAGCAATAACTCTTCAATTTGACAAAGGACCTTATGAAATTATATGTTTTTTGAGTACCCTTTTTGATGTTCTAACAATCCTCCAACTCCCAGACCCTGACTCCACTCCAGCATATCAATGTCCTTATTGAGTCCGCAGACCTAATGCATGCCTTTGGGTGTGGGTTCCAAAACAAGGCATTAAAAATGGGTGCATGAAACCAAGATCAGAGTTTGAAGATGTCCACCATGCTCTAAAGATCTAGATTCAACAAGGTTTGAGGTCCTTTACTTGCCGCTACCCTCTGATCTTGCATAATCCATCAACTCCTAGTCAAGAACATTGAGATTCTTGACCTAGGGCTTGCTCTCGAAATTCTCTGGCTTAGTATCATGTTCCAAAGCTTTTAAAATATGAAAATAAACCCCCTTAACTTGCATTTTACAAAGAACAGAGGATATCCTATGGTTTATTTGCAAGTTAAGGCCATTTGAATGCAATAACCCTAAAAATGAGGGTTTGACAGAACAACAGATAAGAAAAAGGAATAACTTTGATATAAGGTGTCTTGAATCTACCAAATAAACTCTCAAAGCATAAGATATAAATACTCTAACTTCCACATTGGTCTGCCCTCCCTTTCACATCCGTACACTGTACAGTGCTTGAAGGAAATGCACAGAAAAGGCTCTGAAATAGTGGCTCTATCTGACAGAGAGTCCATGCTAGGCTTCATGACTAACCTAGAGCACATTCCTTGTTATGGAGGAAGTTTGAATGGTGAAGAACTTATGGAATGGATAGAGGACCTAGATAACCATTTTGACTACAAGTATCTTATTAATAACGATTTTGACTACAAGTATCTTATGGATAGAGGACCTTGATAACCATTTTGACTCATTTAGTATCTTATTGAGCTTCACTTTGTTTCGAGAATATAGTTTAATATTCTCTACTAAATAGGGCCAACCACGTGAAGGTGGAAGCTCATTTGGCCCCACTCCCCTCCCCCTAACATCACTCTACATTCCCCATTAACATCTAACATTCATTCATTCTTTCAATTATTAATAAAATGTAACATTCAATCAATATCACATGATAACATTCATTAACACATTAGATTCGTTAACACGCAACATTCATCAATATGAAAATAAACACATAATTCATGAACATTCATTAGCACATAATTAAATTCATTGAGACATAAAATTTAGTCATTATCAATTAAGGTATTTAGATGACAATCATTTCTTTTTTCTCTTTCTAATTTTTTTTTCTATGTAAGCTCTAAGAGGAGCATCAGTGTTATCATCAATACCACCCTCATCAGTTGTTTTGTTCTCTGTTCTTGATGATCTCAAATTCCTATGCTGCTGCAAAGGGGGGTCCTCTACAATAACAAATAAAAGAGTTAAATTTAAAATATTTAATTATAATTGTTACAAGTATTTAATTATTTTAAAGAACATAACTGTGGCACTCTTTAATTACCTAATCTGGCCACATCATTTTGTCTAGACTCAACCTCAACATGCTCATGAGCACCGACCCCTCGATACTCTACAGTTGCTATACAAAATGTTACATTAATCCAAACACCAATTGTAATTACATATAAAAATTTTAATAGCAAATGTATACCTCCACCACTAGGATGCACATCATGCGAACCTTCATTATGCATAGATTGTGTAGAAGGATTGTTAGGTTGCATTCCAATATCCTACACATTGTTATCATTGCTTTCTTAAAATAGATATACTCACTTTATATTAGAACTTAACATCAAATAGACTAATTGGTAAAGTATTCAATTTGAAATAAATTTCATTTAGCTTATTTACTTGTGGCTCAGATGCACACTGATTTCAGCTCATAGCCGTTCAGCCACAGCTCTATAGCCTTGTTGGAAGCCAATTCTCTTGTCCTCTTCTATGAGGCATCTATTGAACTTTGACCCCTACATTTTTGCTTGGTATGGTGAATTTTACTTGCATTGTTTGATCAAAAAAAATTTCCTTGCAATATATAAAAAAATTGATACAAGTTTTCATTTACTAATACTTACAACTCGTGCTTGAAGTTTGGAAAAACCACCAGAGCCGAGCTTGTGTGTCCCGTGCTTTTCTAATCTTGCCTTTGTTGCCTTTGATGTGTCAGGCAATCTATGAAAAGTTTAAAATATGTTAGAGACCAGTACAGGAAAAATTTAGAGGTTAATTAGTACATAATTATAGGAAAAATTTAGAGGTTAATTAGTACATAATTACATTCTCAAAAGTATCACATACCTTGCTCTACTCTCTACTGGCGTAATTCCTTTTTTCATGTCGGCTTTATACTTTCCATCCAAAATCAAAGCCTGCCACTCAACCTCAAGAACACAGGGCGGACGCTCGTGCCTAGGGTTAACCTCTAAATATTTCCTGTACTGGTCCCTAATATACTTCAAACATAAACCAGCTCTTTCAAGGAGCTTGTTTCTCTCGAATGCACGAGGTCCAAAAAGCTAGGTCATACTATGTACAAGATCATCCTTCAACTTTTTATCTTGGTTATTCCACCTTTTAAGTAAAAAAAAACATGTTAGACTCATAAATGAAGAGAAGCTACCTTTAATATAGTTCAAGAAATTGATGAAAAGGAAAACTATTCTAGCAATGATATGAAATCAAAATAGTGGTTTGGGGTTTTAGTTAGGATATGATGTTCCACCATGTACATAGGGTGGGCCCGAATATCTGCAAACACTCGTCACCAAGTTTTCGCCAAAAAATATCATTCCCTACAAAATAATCATGGGATCATTAGTCGATGAAGAGTGATCAAAAACTAAATTACTATTATATCACTATAGAATAATAATAACTTTAAAGTACCTGGAACTTTGGCTACTTTTAAGGGAATGCCTTCATCGTCGCTGACGATCAATATGCAATCCTTCACCATTCCCGTACTAGGAACACGGGAACATCTAGGAAATGATGCTGCATCGGGACTTGTTACATCTCCTATTGCAAAAAATGAAAACCATTATCAAATGCCTCCAAGAAATAATACTTCAAGGGAAATAAATTGGTGTAGAGCACCCATGGCACAAACACAATCAAGGGATCTACATCGTAAACACATAACACTTAAACACATAACAAAAGAGAGAAAAAGAGGGATTTGTGTACCAGTAGATGGTGCAATAGTTGGTGCATTTAGGCTGTGTGTTGTTGACATGGCAGTCGGCAAGACATTTGTGGCTGTCCTGGATGGAGGCGACGTTGTCATATCATCATGGAAAGGAGCTGAAGAATAAAATTGTTAGAGCATGCATAAATATAGAACGCGTGGACTAGCATGGACAAGATTGTTAGAGCATTAAAAAAAAAGATTGTTCGAGCATGTATCGTCAATGATTATGATCATTCCTATATATATTTAGTGGAAAACACAAGTGGGGAATGGAACATGTGATCTACCTGAACCACTTGCAGTACCGGCCTCATCATGGGAATGGGGTTCAAAATTACACAAATAACTCTGTAAAGACAATGCATCCATATTTTAATTAATGTCATAAAAGAGCATAACATAAAAACCATTATTGAACTCTTGTAATAATTAAAAATTTCATTAATACTTACTTTAAAGTTTTCAGAAGTGCGCAACAACTCGGCTACCCTATCTTTTATTTCCTGAGTCTGAGGATGTATGGATACCAAACGTAGAAGTTCTTTCCCAATTTTCTTTAGCAGCTTTTTAATGGAACCGATCGGGTCATCGGTCTCTGCTAAATCAATAAAAAAAGGGTCCACAAGGGGGGACTCCTAAGGGACTGTAGGTTGCTTTCCCTCTCTCTGACCACCGGCCCTCTGTGACAACAATAGTATTAGTATTATCAAAATTACTCCAAAACAATGAAGAAAATAACATTAAAAAAAATAACATTTTGCTTCTATCTAGTTTTCACAATTACAATGAGTTTTACCTGCTCATGTGTAGATGAGCTAGGAATATCGTCACCATCACCTTCGGGCGGTTGCTCCATATTGTGCCCCTGTGTCAAAGATCAAGTATAAAAATGTTAGCCAAAAATTTAATAACTAAATGGTATGTTGGAGTCATTGATTAGAAGTTGGTTTAATAGTATGTACCACCCCCATGATAGTAGCCTCATTTGTATCTATGCGGTTCAAATTGTAATCAATAAGCAGCTCTTCCCCTGCACGTATTGATTTTATCGCACAGATGAATACACGATTTCCCTCACGCGCCTCAAATATGCAATTGGGTTGCTTTATAGTTGACCCAGGTCGTGTACTATTTATAAAACCCACAATATTCCCTGTTGCTTTTTGCCTTCCATCAATGTATATAGCCACACTTTTACTTTGATTATTGTCTTGCTGTTGTATATAATTTTCCGAGAGTGCATACCTACGCATACTTTTTTTATATTGAACAATATGCATCCAACTTTTGTAATCGTAACATGGTCCAACATACTCCATCAATTCAGAAACTTTGTTGTAAGACACCTTTATGCCATCCATAGAAAATAGGCCCAAACCATGTAATGATGATGGTGCTATGCGATATATCCTCTCATTAACACAAAAATCAGTGTTTATTGGAGGAAGTTCCTTGGGTACCCAATGTTTCTGTAGATGTTGGTACCTCAAGGGCACCTCGATGTCGCCTTTCATCTCATCATCATAAGAACATGACCCCCCTTGAGAAAGGAAAAATTTCATGTGTTTATTGAATTTCCTTCTAGTCCTTTGACCTCTAGTTAATCTCCCTATTCTAGATAAACTGCATGTCTCACTTTCCTCTTCTATTCCTATATTTCCCTCACTCGAGGAAGACACTTCTAACAAATACCTATTTGCTGGTACCTGCAAATGGGAGAGATCTTAGAAGACATCAATCTTACTATTGATAAGTGTATTAAATAGACTTTCTATAAGGTGTATTGACTTATGCCTGTCGATCCATGAGACTGTGCGGGATGCTCTTGAAAGGGGTTCAATTTCCTGCAAATGTAATTCAATTATCGTGAGCATAATCACATCATAATCATAATCACATCCATCATAAGCATCACATAAAAATTAAAAACATTAAAACGTATACATTATAACACTTAAATTAGGCTCACATTATAAGCCTGCTAGGGAAGTAGGCCTACTGAAGGGCTAAAACTGGGTTTTTGTATCAGCTGATGAGTTGAGGGCTTAGTAACCTTGGGGACATGCTATATGAAGTTGTTTGATGTGTGTGGTGGAGGTGGAGGAAACACCTAGTTAAGGTGAAGTCAAGTTTGGAGCCTATTGAGGCATTGTGAGCATTTGATAGTTTGTTGATTAGATTGCTTGGATGAATCCATTGGATGGATTGAGGGACATTGGGATTATTCCAAAGATGTAGAATGCTAAGGTGGCATAAGGATTTGGTGTGCACTCTGATAGGTTATGGAGTTGGCTTGGATCAAGGAGAGTGATCTTATGAAGATGCTTGGTTAGTGTTGTGAGAACACTTACAAATGCTTTTGACCTGAAAGAAAATAAGGCTCAATACGTTCATGCATCAATATGTGTTTTAAATAGTTTTATTTAATTAATTTAGATTAATAGTTAATTTAGATTAGCAGTATTCTATTTGTAGTTGAAACTTGTAGCTTTTAAATAGATAATGAATAAACTATGTAACCATTTAAGACAAATATATTTCTATCAAGAAATGAATATTAAATACATTAATGATTGATGACATACCTTTAAATTTCATCATCATCATCCTCATCATCATCATCATCATCATCATCATCATCATCCTCGTCATCATCGTCATCATCATTGTCATCGTCTTTGTCGTTGTCATCATTGTTGTCATCATCAACATCATCATCATCAACATCAACATCATCTTCATCATCATCATTAGTAGCAGCATCATCGTCATCATCTTCTTCTTCTTCTTCATGAAAATTTGTCTCAGGAACATCATCCAATAATTGTCGATCGTGATCATCATCTACATCATCTTCTACTTCTTCGGTATCTTCTTCTTCCATCGCATTATACTTTATCAGCCTTCCTCTCGGTTCATGTCTAACAACAAATGACCAACCCGGTTTATGTGAAACCTCTGAGTAAAATACCTGCTCACATTGGCTTGGAAGAACATAGGGCTCATCCCCAGCTGGCTCAAACGACCTTGTATTAACCATTGTAAATCCATTATCATGTTCAATAACAATTCTATTAGGATCATTTGGATTAAGTCGTAGCCTATACCATTTGACAACGAAGAGTACTAATTTGAAGGAACTAAAGTCGCACTCAAGTATATCATCCAAAATGCCATAGTATTGATTTTTAGACTCTTGAGGATGTAAGTCATTTCTAGATGAAATATTAGTCACTTGAAAGACTGCAGTTATTCCAGAATCACAAGTTTTCTTCATGTCATCCAACACTTTGACACAAAATTTTTGACCATTACAGAACATACCCTTGTGGTGTTTAACCTGCAATAATATGTGAAACATGTCAAAATTATTATATCGTGAGTTGATAAACATACGGGTGATTAATAATTTTGTACGTACTTGGAAATCTCTTAAACCATATGCTAAATCTATTTCCCTTTGCGTAACATTAGAATCTCCATTACGATGAGCTTCTTTAACCAATGAAGATACACCTTCCCATGTTAATGTGTGACCAGAATGTTGACATCATTCAATCCATACCGTCATCCAATCAAGATTGTTTGCAATATACAAATGTAGTGCATCCCACTCTCGAGCAACTGTACAAAAAAAAAATAGATGACTTACAACTGATTTATTTTGAAGATTAAGAAATAATTTATTACAATAACATCTTATAATTTATTACCTGTCACTTTCCTCAATCTACCTTTCCCCATCAAGTACTCCCCTTTGAATTTTTTAAAAGGGTCGAGATCCCAAATGCGATCTACATGGATATTTGAAGCAAACTTAGGAAGATATTCAGTAATGTACACCATAGTCTGGTATACCATGTATCCCTCTACCATAGAACCCTCAGGATGTGCTCTTTGTCGAACCAAAGCCTTCAAAGATTTCAAGTGCCTCTCAACCATCCACATTGACCTAGTGTGTGCAGGTCCACACAATTCAATCTCCTCAACTTGGTGTATGAGGTAGTATTCTTGTGCATTGAAAAAAGTTGGAGGTAGACACTTTTGCATTTCACACAGCAAATGAGGAATTCTTCTCTTCCAATAGTTTATATCTTCTTTATGGATTTCTTTAGATGAAAACCACCTACATTAAGAGATTCAAGTCACAAAAAATATATAAATACGAGACTTTACAAAATAATATACAATAGATTACATAGCAAGAAAAACAAATCGTGAATATAATAAATATATACAACAAATTGAACAGATATTACTGCTTACCTCATATATTTCACAAGATCATATATGACTTGTTTGATGTTATTGTTGAAGTTCTCTGGGAGAGATAGAGGTAGCACGTACTGCAGTTTTTATAAACCAATCATTTCATTATTTTCTAACATAACATAATGAATAGTACACGTAGTTTATGAATATATTGTAAATACAGAAGAACATAAATTACCTTGATGAAAGTATGCCAATCATGCGTTTTGAGCCCTGGCCCAAATTCACTTTTCTTTGATATGAGATTGCTTATGTTCGCAGCAAATCCTGTGGGAAATTGAATTTTTCGTATGACTTCTTTTATGGCATCACTTTGCTGCTCCGTTAATAACCAAGGAAGGGAACTTATATTAATCTAATCTCTATTGCTATTTGAGTGAATGAAATTCTTTAGTGCATGATTGGATTCATGAATGTCATTACAAATTTTGACAATTTTTTCTTTGTCACGCCTTCCATCCAGTATTTTCCACAATGTCTCTGTTATATTCTTTCCAATATGCATAGGATCAAACAAATGCACAATTTGTAGGTCCTCGTAGTAGGGCAACCTACTAAATTGTCTGGGATAGCTTTTTAGTCCCTTTGGAAGGTTGTCAGTAGTGCCTTGACGACCTTCATGATCATCAATTACATAATTAGTAAACAAAAATCACAATAGAAATATATAAATTACAAACATAAACCATTAGGTGGAACGACATTACCTCGATGATTAATTCTATTATATTCCAACTTCCATAGGCGAGGTGTCATTCTTCGTGGCTTTGATGTAGTCTCTTCTTTCCCATTGAAAAGATGTTTTTCCATACTTCGATACTTATGATTCCTATGGAGGAAGTGTCTGTACTCATCAAAAAAACTTCTTTCCTAAACTTTTTGAATGACGAGATTTCATCTTTGGACCACAAACTGGACATGCAAATTTTCCCTTTGTTTGAAGACCTACAAGATAATGATATAGTTGGATTATTAAATATGTTGATTTTTATAATTAGAATTATCATGTGCAACTTGAATTCACTATAACATACCACAAAAATGTGTTAGCCCTAGGGCATCATGTATTGTCCATACAAGTATTGCATGAAATTGAAATTGTCTTTGTCCTATTGGTCTAGACACGTCATACATATCTTTAACTTGATATTTACCTACTTGAATGAATAGTAACATTACATAATTATTGTGACCATTTTACTGTAAGATTTGTAAGTACATGTAAATTAATAACTATCAAATGATAAAATACCTGGAACAATCATTGCCAACATAATGTGCTCCCTCTTTATTGACATCCACGGAGGAATGTTATTGTTGATAACAAAAACAGGCCACACCGAGCAAACATATCTCATCTCTCCAAATGGATTGACACCATCCGCTGCCAATGAAAGCCTGAGATTACGAGGTTCTTCTTTGAAGTGTTGCCACTTTTCCTCTATGTGCATAAATGCCGAACCATCCGTAGGGATTCGAATAATGTCATCTCAACTTCTATTGCGTGCATGGTAATCCATAAATTGTGCCAAGCTAGTACACCTGAATAATTGTCGCATCCGTGGAATAATGGGGATGTAACGAAGAACCTTGTGAGGCACCTTTTTTGTTATTTGATCTGTTCGATATCTACTCGTATGACATACAGGGCATTGTGTTGCAAATTCATGTTCTTTATAATATATAATATGATCATTGGGACAAGCATGTATTGCTTGATACTCCATTCCAATATCTTTCATAATAGTAGATAATTCTCAATATGAGCGAGGTAGAATATTTGATGGTGGTAACAAAAACTCGCCTATCAATCTACAGCAAAAAATATAAGTTGTTAATATAAACAATATTAGTGGTACATTATTCACCCTTTGTTAACTATAAAGACATATATGACATACCTTAACATACGTGACATTGTTATGTTGGATAAACCATTCATAACCTTCAAGTTCAACAACAACAATACAGCAGAGAGAAGAGTTGCTTGGGAGTCTTTGTATAGGGGCTTGTATGCCTTCTCAAGTAGAGGTACATCGAGGCTATCATCATCATCATGATCAGATCCGCTTGGACTAAATGTGTCATGGATCAATGTATTTATACCATCATCTTCAATTGTGTTTTCTGGTGCATGATCGTCATCTTCCATGGGATCATTATCTTCACCTTGGATATTCGCACCCCCATGTTCCTCCATATCATGTACTTCCCTGGGGAGATCAACCTATATAAAATTGATTAACATAAATAAACCATGATCTTCAACTCATCATCAAGTGATTTCATATGTATATAAATTGTTAAAATGATATAATGAACAACTTACCAGTGGATGATAGTCATGCCCCCCTTCAATGTGACCATTCTCCCTACAATGTCTCTTAACTATTTTGATTAGCAGTCTTCTACGGTTTAAGCCCTTACAAATTTTGCAGGGACAATAACATTTTCCATCACCTTTTCTTTTCAAGTTAGACCACAATCTAGCGATTGTCTCCCTATTTTTTTCTTCACTTATATTATCTGACATGATCGTTCTTCACAGGAAGCAAAAATTGGGCTATGAAAACTTTGGTCTACAACTTTCAGTGACTAAGCAAAATTGTCAAAAGTACACAAATCTTCTTAGACCTAGTTAAATCCTTTAATATTTTAAAAGTCTAGTTAAAATATACATTAGATTAAAAAATATACAATTTTCATACCTGAGCGCACGGCTACGACTAGTGCAATGGTCTTCTTGCTTAGCTCTAGAAGCTCTCTAGCAATCAAAACATATAAGCTACAAGGCCTAACAACAATTTCAAAACATATAAGCTACAAGGCAAGACATATTACATGACATGGCAAAAGGATTAAAATATACATTAGATTAAAATATATACAATTTTCAAACCTGAGCGCGTGGCTATAACTTGTGCAATGGTCTTCTTGCTTAGCTCTAGAAGCTCTCCAGCAATCAAAACATATAAGCTATTAGAATTCATTAACTTTCTGTAATTGGAAAACTCTATTTGATATTAGACCGTAAACTACTACTATTCTCTCCATAAGAACTAAGTACAAAATTCTTTCAAGTTCACATCCATGATTCCCTTTAGATTAAAATATATAGCAAAAATAAGCTAAAAGTCTAGTTAAAATATACATTAGATTAAAAAATATACAATTTTCAAACCTGAGCGCGCGGCTATAACTCGTGCAATGGTCTTCTTGCTTAGCTTTAGAAGCTCTCCAGCAATCAAAACATATAAGCTACAAGGCCTAATAGCAATTTCAAAACAAGGGTCATCAAAAGAACCAAAAACAATGTGTGCAAACAATACCTTATGAAGTGGTATAGACAATTAGAAGATGCTACTATGTGCTAGGGAACTTCTTAGAACTGTTGGTATATTCTTACAACTTGTTACACCTGGGATATTCTTCTCTGTAGATGCTACTATGTGCCGTGGTCCAAACGGGCCCATAAATGTGGTTGAATAGCAATACATTCAAGTGGCAATTACACAAGGGACAGTCACTGTGAGATATCCTCATGTGTGACTGTCCTTGTCACAAATGAGGACATCTCACAGTGACTGTCCCTTGTGTAATTGCCACTTGAATGAGGTCAGTCACTGTAAAGACAACATGATAATGTACACATACAATGAGTGTACATTATCATGTTTTCTTTACAGTGGCTGCCCTCATGTTGTATATTCTTCTCTGTAGATGCTACTACGTGCTAGGGAACTTCTTAGAACTGTTGGTATATTCTTACAACTTGTTACACCTGGGATATTCTTCTCTGTAGATGCTACTGTGTGTCGTGGTCCAAATGGGCCCATAAATGTGGTTGAATAGCAATACATTCAAGTGGAAATTACACAAGGGACAGTCACTGTGAGATGTCCTCATGTGTGACTATCCTTGTCACAAATGAGGACATCTCACAGTGACTGTCCCTTGTGTAATTGCCACTTGAATGAGGAACAAGGAGGAAGTGATACAATAATAGGGGGGTGATCATTTTAAAATGTGTTGGACAACAAAAAATGCTATGCACGGGGTAAAACATGGGCTCAAACCTTAAGAAAACTAGAGACTAACAACAAAGAAAATGTACCTCATGATACTTATTGAGCTTAAAGCATAAATAACCTACTATGTACAAGAAGGAAGGATAAACTATTAATAGAAATGTTTAAGATGGATCCTATTTATCAATATCTCAAAAGGATTACCTTCCATGTTTTCCAACTCAAAAACATAATTTTCTTTGTAGCGAGAAATATAAAAAGGACCCTCCCATAAGGCATCAAACTTTGTATGTTGACTTGGATTGGCTTCTTTTTCATTGTACTTCAAAATCATATCATTTTTCTTAAGAGGGGGATTGCATACCTCTTGTCAAACCCACATTATACTATTCTTTGGTGATGTGTCAAGGCATTATAAGCATTCTCATAAGCTTCTTGTAGATTCAACAATTTTACTAATATGACATTCATCGCACCATCTTCCTCTACTTCAATTAATGTTAGAAGTTGTAGAGCTAGGATTTCCATTGATATAGGAAGAACAACTTCTATTCCATTGGCGAACTGGTGCCGGAGCACCTCACACAACCAATTTGGAGACGAAGATTATACAGACTTTCAGGACAAATCAGAGGGATGGAATACATAAATAGGGTCAATAGGTCAATTGGAGGATCTTAGCACCTTTAATGTTATTAAAATAATGCAATACTTCAATGAGTTTGTAATGATGTCCTTAGTAGGACTAAAAGCTTGTTTACAATGGACTGAGATTGTCCAAAGTTCAATAATGTTCTAAGAATCTAGAATAGGCTAGTGCAGAAGTTTAAGTCTTTTGGAAAGTTTAATAATCGTAAGAGATCAAAGTTAGTGAGTTTAGTGGTCTTTGGATTAAAATAATTCAATTAATTATAAGTTGGAATTTTTGAATTTTCAAAATCCAACGGTTAGCTAACAATGGAGGGAGTTAGTATTTAGGATTTAGTTAGGCTCAAACTAAGCTCCAACAGATGAAAATTGGTTGGATTAGTTTTTGAGAAGTTATAAAGAATCTTATATATATCTCTATTACGACAAAGAAGGGAGATATATACTGGACTGCAACAGTAAGAAATATAAAACTCTTAGTTTTTACAACTCCATTTATCTTGGAAGTCTTAGTTTGTTTGAACTAACACATACATGAGTTAGAAGGATTTCTTTCATCCATTCTAAACCGTTTTGAATGAGTTTACTTTGAATTTGCTGTTGCGCGGGTGTATGGATTGGTGAAGGAAACAGCGAGCAATAAACTTTAATTTCTGCAAGTTCCTTGATCTTTTAAGTCTCAAATCATTTGGTTTGATTATTCAATTATTCTTGTTATTGAATGAGTTTACTATTATATTGAGACTGTTGTCGCGCCAGTCACTGCTGAAACAGTCATTCTTTTGTCTAGACTTGTCATTGCAGTAGAGTTTTAGAGATAATGAAGATCATCCCATGAACATAGAAGGCCTAATATTCATGGGATGACAATAACTAACTTGTATTATGAAGTACTGACATTGCATATGCAAAGTTTTGTGGAAAACAGTGTGATCACAAGATAAACTGTTGGAAATTACCGTGAGTTGAATGCTAATGTATAGCAGTGAGTGATCTATCCAAGCAAGGGTGGATTGTTATAGTTTGGTTTTATACCTCCCAATTGCATTTGTTTAAAAATCATTGGAGGTTTTTAAACAAATGCAATTGGGAGGTATAAAACCAAACTCAACCACTTTTGCCAGCATTCTTCAAGCATATGCCAAAATGGGATCTTTAGAACAGGGTAGGGAAATTCACCAAAAAGTAATTGAAGATGGGTTTTTGTCAAATATAGTGGTGGTGACTACCCTGATGGACATGTATATAAAATGTGGAAGCATACAAAAGGAATGCGATTTGTTTGCGGAAAAAACTGAAGCAAGGCACATGAAAGTCTCAGAATCTTGAATCCAAGTCAGTGAAAGCTTTGAAAACCAAATGCATCCTATTAAGTATTGTGGGGAAGCATTCTAAATAACCAAAGCCGCTAACAATAAATTCAACACAGATATGTCCTCATTTCTGGGTATTTTAGCTCTCTAACAGCTGAATACCAGATTAAATAATAATGACAAAAGAAAAATAAACCCAACGTACTCAGAAATTGTAGCTGTGATTTTGTGGAGGGAATCTCTCTCGGTGCTGTTGAAAACACAAATGACAACCCGCTTGATTTCGCGGAGGCAATCTCTCTCGGTGCTGTTCAAAACACAAATGACAACCCGCTTTGTTCAAAACACAAATGATAACCCGCTTGATTTCGCGGAGGGAATCTCTCTCGGCGCTGTTGAAAACACAAATGACAATGTTCCTTTTTTTTTTTGCACTTATATCCCGACAACGTCGCAATTGCGACAGTGTCGGGCTATATTTGAAAAAAAAAGCCAAAACCGCTTAACATTTCCCTGTCGTCGTAAATTGCCGTCGCAATTTCACCCCAAATGTATTAGTGGAGCACTTTCTCATTTTAAGTGTGTCTGCAAATTACCTTCACATTTTAATGCAAAGAAATATGAAGGCCTTGGATTTTATTTCCTAACCCAATAAACACCACATTCTATCATCCTCTTATAATGGTTATTGGGGTTTTGGTCCTCTCTCTCATCTCTTTAGCTCGACATAGATGCATCATGGCTCAAAAATATCATAATCATTGTAGTAGAATATGGCTCAAGATCTCACAAGTATATAGGGGTAAGTTAGAATACTATGAAATGGAGAAAGAAAGTGTGGTTTATATATATTCTTGGACTATAAAATTTATATCTTTAAATTTTTTTTTTCCTGTATTCATTAAGTTTTAAATGTCCACATTTATGTGATAGTGCTTCTAGTTACGACCATGTATTCTTTGTTCTCATCAATGTTTCAAATCATAGATAATGTAGTAATTAAGTTTCCAAAATCCATATTTATGTGATAGAACTTATGGTTATGATCATCTATTCATTTTTTTATGGACTAACATTTGCAATAGATTACCTGTTTTGAGAAATATTTTTTATTAGAGATCTTATTCTTTTAGAAGGGCACAAGTTTCTTGAAATATTTTTTTATTTTTTTTTGCTATAGTATGATTTCTTTGTTTAATTGGTTTATAGTTTTTCTTATTAGAGATTGTGGCTTATACATCATAGTTAATGTCATCTAAAATAAGTTATGGAAGATAAATATGGATGATCTTGAAAACAAGATTCCATTGAGAGATCTTTTGCATTAAAATAAATTAGATTCTATATTTGATGATCATTGCATGATGCTATATAAAAAGGAGGCATGATGAGCCATTTTCTTTTGTATTGAAATTTCTAACTTGATAAATATTTCTAGGGAGGATATTCTAGATCTTCTTTGTAAAATAATTTGTGTGATATATGAAGTAGTGAGTAAAAGTAAGTATCCTATATTTTAATAATGAGCCATGGGGACTCCCAACATAACATTAGAATCAATTTAATTTGATTATAAGTTAATTAGCATTGATCGCTACTATGAAAGATGAGGAGGATAATTTTACTTTTCTTGTAGAATTTATAACTTAGAGAAATTCCATGGAAGAGAGATCAAATGATGCAGATAAAAAGATGATTGATAGGGAATTAAGAGCTAACACCTCCATTAGATGATACATCCACTAGTTTCTAGAGTGAGGAGTAGGATGAGGTTAACATTCACCTCCAATCCAATCAACCACAAGATACATAACACATGTAAACATAGGTGGAAAATTAGTATTCTTAATAGGGCAGAAACTTTGTAGCAGGTTGAATTGCTACGAGGTCCAAGCCATCCACCAATTGTTTGTGACTTCATTCTCCTAACATGACATGTTTTCGCATTGTAACACCTTTAGGTTTGAGATATTTTACAATTTCAATATTTTGCTAGATGATTTTTAAAAATAATTAAATTTATAATTTCTTGTGGGTTGATGCAAAAAAGCATCTTGCAAATAGATTTATAATATCATAATTTGGAAGCTTTTTGTGGAAAAATGTTGGTCTGTGAGGAAATTATGTATAGATATTTATTTATCATGTTCACAAATTTCTCTATCCTCTATTAAATAGAATCGTGAGTTTAAATAATTTATCAAAATATTTATATTTTTCTTTACGACACATCCTTAACTTAACAAATTGATTAAAATAAGTAATTAAATTAATTAAATTCTAAAATCTTTTAAAAATTCCATGTTATCAAAATACTTTACAATAATTAATATTTTAAATCAAAAAAATTCCTTAAAAACCTAAAACTCAATTTAAAAAATTTGGCATACTTCCTAAATACTTGTTTACCTTGATAGTTCTAGTCCGCCTCTAAGTCCTGACCATTCCCAATTACCCTTAGCTCCCTAACAACACTTAAAAAGGAGAGTTTTCTTTGGAGTGGAAAGGGAATGGTGAAGGTTCCCATGGTAATAGGAATGTCCCCAAGCTCTGATATTCATAGTGGACATAAATTCAAAGTGTCAAAGCATGAAAATTTATAAGAATCTTCCCAATTTGTGCCCTAAGAACACTCTAATAACATATGAGCATCACTTGAAGCTTAGTAGAAGGATCTTGGGTTTTCACTATTATAAACACCTTGGTAAATTGTATGCAAAATAAAAAAGCATGGACATGGTTGTAAATATCCATCTATTCAAGGATAAAACCAATCTAAACATGATGTAGGGGCATCCAAGGTTAAGGCAGGGGCATTCTGTGTCCTCGGTGAAATTGCATGGGGTGTTAGTATTTTGGCCGGTGTTACTCGGTTGCAGTCTTGACCGACGGTCTTGGTCATTGAAGGAAGCTCGGTCACTAAAGGAACTCGGTAGTCTCTGGCACCCATTGAAAGTGTTACTTGGTCATGCCTGCGATGCTCGGTCGGCATTGGTGCTCGACAATGTCTGGCTTGCTTGGTTAATTCACTATCGCTCGGTAGTTCTATCTTACCAACTAGAGTTCTATGTGATTTGTTGAGCTGACTTGGTGCATTTATTGTTGGTAGCTATCGTTATAGGCTGACATGCTGAATTAAATGTTTGTATACATTTGTAAGCTGACTTGTATGGCATTTAGTTATTTTTTTGGGAGAGTTAAAGGTTTCATCTTGCCGACTTGTGGCTGATGACTAGTATTTAAGGAGTGTTTGGGTAGATATTTAGGAGAGAAGACTTAGAGATCATGAAGGAGCAGAGAAGTTCATGACTTGAAGACTTAGTGAGTCAGATTTGAGGTTTTGAAGCTGAAGTTGGCAAAGTTATGGAAAAGTTCTTGATGATCTAGCAAATCAGATTGATATTTGATAGTTGTTTGTAGTAGAGCTACTGGTTGCATACTTGGAGACAAGGAGATTTCTTGGAGTCTTGCAAGCTCAAGTTTAGATCTGCCTTAGGGTTTCCATCAGCTTCTGATTATCTTTAGAGCTGAACTAGCTGAGATTGTATTGGATCTTGCATAATTGTTTTCTGATTGTGATTGGCCCTAACCCGGAAGGCCTTATAGTCGGGTATGTTAATGAAAATCAGTGTTAAAAAATTAATTTGTGTTTCTTTGTTGAGTATTCCACTATGTAATTCTATTGGCTGCAAGGTTTGGACTGTCCTTAATTCGATCCACCATCCTTGACTACGTCAGGTGGTATCAGAGTGAGAGTTTGATCATGTTGAAATAGAAGGTTGACCTAGCAAGGCTGATCTTAAAAATTTGATCTTGTTGGCGAAGAGATTGTGGACAATCTGGATTGCAGATCTGAAGCACTGAACTTGTGGAATTGAGCCCTAGTTGTTTGTAAGATTGCAGGTTGAGATCTGACTTGTTACAACTTGAAAATTATCACAAGGTGGTCGGTGAGGGTTTGTTGCAGAGGGTTTCTCTTATCTTTAAGGATTCCTTCAAGAAGATTGGACCTTAGAGTTATTTCTGATATTTGTGATACTATTGAATCCTGAATCATAGAGAAGGTGAAATAAAATTTCAGATCTGAGATGGAATTGATGAAGAATGACATGGTCACCAAGATCATGAGAAATATTGGTGGTATACCTCAGAATGTTGGTATTGAGGATGGCTATGAAGAAGCTGCTGAAGAATTTGAAACTATTGGATCTAGTGATGATGACCGAAGGAACAGATCCAGTGAAGACAGAACTACTCAGTTGCCTAGATCTGCTACTTGGTTTAGTAATTACCGTATGCAAGTTTCTACTTACTCTGGTACTTTGAAGCCTGGCAATCTAATTGATTGGATTGGTGAACTTGAAGATTTCTTTGAGCTAGAAGAAATTGAAGATCCTCTTCGGGTAAGATTAGCACAGACAAAGTTCAAAGGACATGCTTCTCTTTGGTGGAAAGAACTACAAAGAGACCGAGAAGATGAAGGTGAAACAAAGATCAATTGGTGGAGATTGATGGTGACTAAGTTGAAAGCTAAGTTCATACCAGCTGATTATGAGCTTGACTTGTTTAAGAAGTTGTAGAATCTGAATCAGAAGGATTTGTCTGTTGAAGATTATACCGAGGAGTTCTACAAACTTACTATTCAGTCTGTACACTGAGAGCTTGGTGAGGAAAACATAGCTCGATATGTGAATGGTTTGAGATGCAATATTCAGGATGAACTTGGTATGTTGAAGATTGATTCTGTTGAAGATGCTTACCAGTATGATCTGAAGGTAGAAGATAAGTTGAAGAGGAAACAACCTAGTAACTCCCGAGGGAAGGAAAAGATTGATCACTCGGTCAAGGATAAACTGATTGATGTAGAAGATGAACATAAACCTGTGGAACTAAAGAAGAAGACAGGTAGAGTTATCTTAAAGGGTACTTGCTTTAACTGTGGAGAGTAAGGACATCATTCTTTTGAGTGTACACTAAAGAAGGTTGACTGACAAACTGCTGTGATGAATGAGAACATTCAGAATGAACCTGAATCAGAGAACTTGCTTCTTCGACAAACATTGCTCGGTACAAAGGATGAACCTTGTTAGAGGAGTAACTTGTTTAGGACCTGATGCAAATCTGAAGGTAAAATTTGTGATGTTATTGTTGATAGTGGTAGTACTGATAACCTTGTTGCTGAGGACCTAGTTTAGAAACTTGGTTTGAATAGAATGAAGCATCCTTGTCCTTATAGGCTTGGCTGGTTACAAGATGTTCATGCTTTGGAAGTTAGAGAACAATGCTTCATTGATGTTTAGATTGGCCAATACAAGGATCTTGTGTTATGTGACATTGTGAAGATGAATAGTTGTGACATATTGCTCGGTAGACCTTGGCAATATGATTGCAGAGCTATTTATGACTATGTCTGAAATGTGTTTACTGTTGAGAGGGATGACAAGAAGTTTTCACTGATGCCTTTGATGGATACAATGCTCGGTAGGAGAAGCCTGAGTATTGGTAGCTGAGTGGAGATTGTGGATCTAGAGAAAATGAATGATCAGTATGGAGAATCAACCTATACATTGTCAAGGAAAGACTTGAAGAGACAGAGGAAACTGAAGTGGAAGAATTTGGAAGCAGAAAAGGTGGAGGACTTGTATGTGAAGAACTAGTTTGGGATTTATGAGCTGAATCCTGGAAGATGTTCTTCTCACATATGAACATATTTTGGAACCTGGGGTGTCTGATGCAAGGGCATCCAAGGTTAAGGCAAGGGCATTCTATGTCCTTCGTGAAACTGCATGGGGTTTTAGTATTTTGGCCGGTGGTACTAGGTTGCAGCCTTGACCGATGGTCTCGGTCATTGAAGGACGCTCAGTCACTAAAGGAAATCGATAGTCTCTGGTGCTTGGTGAAAGTGTTACTTGATCATGCTTGGGATGCTCGGTCGACACAAGTGCTCGATAATGCCTGGCTTGCTCAGTTAATTCATTGTCGCTTGGTAGTTCTGGCTTACAAACTGGAGTTTTATGCGATTTGTTGAGCTGACTTGGTGCATTTATTGTTGGTAGCTATTGTTATAGGCTGACATGCTGAATTAAATGTTTGTATACATTTGTAAGCTGACTTGTATGGCATTTAATTATTTTTTTGGGAGAGTTAAGGGTTTCATGTTGCCAACTTGTGGCTGATGACTAGTATTTAAGGAGTGTTTTGGTAGATGTTTAGGGGAAAGACTTAGAGATTGTGAAGGAGTAGAGAAGTTCATGACTTGAAGACTTAGCAAGTTAGATTTGAGGTTTTGAAGCTGAAGTTGGTGAAGTTGGTGAAAAGTTCTTGATGATCTTGCAGATCAGATTGATATCTGATAGTTGTTTGTAGCAGAGCTAGTGGTTGCATACTTGGAGACAAGGAGATTACTTGGAGGCTTGCGAGCTCAAGTTTAGATCTACCTTAGGGTTTCCATCAGCTTCTGATTATCTTCAGAGCTGAACTAGCTGAGATTATGTTGTATCTTGCAGAATTGTTTTCTGATTGTAATTGGTCCTAACTCGGAAGGCCTTACAGCCGAGCATGTTAATGAAAATCAGTGTTAAACAATTACTTTGGGTTTCTTTGTTGAGTATTCATTTGTTTAATTCTATTGGCTACAAGGTTTGGACTGTCCTTAATTGGAGCCATCACCCTTGACTGCATCAGAACGAGTCAAGGTTATGGTTATGTTTAGCTAAACTAAAATTGATGAAACATCCTTTTTCAATCTGAGGGCACTTTTCCAAGAGGAATACTTGAAAGTAGCTTACACAACACAAAAACACTATAGACTCTTTTACATATTTCCAACTTTTTCAGACTTGAATTACTATGAAAATGCTCATACAGGGAAAACAAATTCAATCTTACAGTAAGAACAATATATATACATCTGTCATTCTACCCATATGCACTAGCATATAATATGTGAAAAATGGTTTACATATTCATGGAAGGATCATTAAATTAAATAGAGATTTGAAGCTAACGATGTTGTTTTGAAGAACACCCTAATGGAATAAAAGATTGAAAAATGATGAAAGCATAAGGGTTTTTGATTGAAATGATGGAAAAAATATTGAATGTGAATAAATATGTTTATAAGATTCTAATAATAGATGGGTATAGTGAAGCTGACAATGCTGAGGAAGCTATTGCCTTATATTAGGAAATTGGAATAAGAAGTATTTCACCTTTTTTTAACTACAATACTTTAATAAAGATCTTTTGTAGGAAAATTTTGTTCTTGATAATTTCACATACAATACATTGATTTTTGAGTGTGCCAAAGTTGGTGATATAGTGAAAGGCTTAAACTTGCTTGAAAAGACTTAAGTGAAAAATCCTTGCACCTATTATTGTGACATATGGTGCCGAAAAATGGATTGTGCCAGAAATACAATCAAAGTAGGGAGATTTAGGAAATAGTAAAAACAAGTTACTTAAATGCATGCACAACAACTGATTATGACCATATGCACTATTCAACACTAAATTGAAACCAAACAATGTTGTGCCACTAGATAAGGGCATGCTAGGAAAGATTATTTCCATTGATCTTGGCAAGTTTAAGAATGTAGATGGTCAAGGCGAAGCTAACATGGAAGTAAAATTATAGTAGTAGTATTGATTGTAAGAGATGTTACTCCATGGGCTTCTGTGAATATGTCTTGAGTTTTTCAATCTGCAATTATTCATAGTTCTAGCTCCTTATAGGAAATCATCTATGCTATTGCTTTAAAAGAAAAAGAGAGAATCTTAAAAATAAATTTGAAGGAGGTTGTTGATTTTAGCAAAGTGATGATGACCAAGAATTTAGGCTCTCCCTAGATCCTCCAAGAGGAATTAGAACACAAGCATGCCAAAAGGGAAAGGAAAAAGATGGTGTATGGCTCAGGAATGAAGGATTCTGATGCTTTGGCCCCTGACCATGGAAAACTAAAAAAAAAAACCCTTTTGAATTTGTTAAAAGTGCTTAATCATAACTAGAAGGTTGTTAAGCCTCCTACCATTTTAAGAGGGCCAATTTTCACATATGGATCTTGCCCATTCTTATTGTTTCTATTTTATTTTGGTTCTATTTAGGTTTGTGGGTTTTTATTGGGTGGTCTCACTTCTTGTGAGTCCCCTTTTCTTCTATCTTTTGGGTGTTGTGTAAGGGTTTATTCCCTTTTCCGCTTTATCTAATCAAAATAATTATTGAATTTTTAAAATAGCATGCATAAATAAATGATTATGCCTTCATGATCAATAATAGATTTGTTGGGTTTTTCTTCATTTTGATTCTATATTGATGAGTTGTAGATCATCATAAGAAATCTTCTGTTATGTTTTCTTGTAAATGATTACCACCATCAATTGCCATCAAAGTATAGGAATATAAGGGAAAGTGTGAAGATATTTTGCAGCAAAGAAATCAAAGCTTGGAAGGAGTACAATTCTTCTAAAGTGAAATCTAAAGAGGTAGTTGGTTGGAGGAATAACGATGTATAGAAATAAGTTTGTAGTCATAAGGTGAAAGATTTCATTTGCTAGAATTGTTTGCAATTAAAAGAAAATCTTATTCAAATTTCAAATGTTATTTTTTGATATTTGTTACAAATAGACATAGCAATATATATAAAAGAAGCAACAAATTTGGGAAATGATTTTTGGAATTTTTTTGTAAGAAGTTTGTTGGTTTGATAGGAGATAATTATTAAAGGGATAAAAGATATATGTCTAATAGTTAATTGCAATTTTGTTTAATAAAATACAGGAATAAAACACACAAGAAGACATGGAGAATTTAATGTAGCCCATCCAAACTTGATCTATGTCCACAAAACAAAGAGTCCAATATTATTATCCAGCAATTCAAACCGATTACAATCATCAATCCCTTGCATCTCAGTGCCATTGCAAATGCTACAAAGTTCTTATATGAAAACCCTAATGGTAAGCCATTTTATCAAGACTTATGTCAGTTACAAAAAAGAGGGTTAGAATATGTCAGTCAAATAGAAAATTAACTCCCAACAAATTTCTACAATAATAAAGTCATTTGAGCTTTCGGGGGCGCTGCCCCCTAACCCCATTTTGGGAGTGCTACCCCCAAACCCACATTTGAATAATTTTGGGGGATTCTGCATCAATAAAATTGGGGGAAAAATTAACCTCTGAGTCTAACCAAGCAATTATATAACAACAATAATTTTTGGAAAAATGTAATTTTTGACCTTTTTTTTTAACCCATGTCCCTGACAAGACATGGGTGTACTAAGCCTCCCTATGAGTATACTACATTATGACTGTTTGATCTACATCTATGTTCCTAAATCCACCATTTTGTCTGAGAGTCTAAGTCCATGCAAAGGAACCATGTCATTCATGTCGTCTAGCATGTAAGGCATACCTCCTTTTACAAAATCAAACTAGGGTGTGCTCTCAAACATTAACATAATATTATCCCACTATATCATTTTAGTTAGGTACATGGTGCATTTTACAGCTTGCATTCATGAGGTTTTATATTTATCCCCCTGTCATAACTAGTTAAATGATCCTTTTAGTTATATTGATACACACAAAAATAGGTCTCATCATTGGTTGCATTGCATCATTAACTAGGTTGTATTGTTAACTAGACTGCATGAAGTTTCTTGCATTTAGTTGCATTCCTTTATTAGGTTATGTTGATTAATGTACATTAGGTTGCATTATAATAATCAATCACATTTGTTATTTAGTTGCATCACATTTAAGTACATTTGTCTTTTTTCATTTAGTTACATGTCATTTTAGATTCATTTAAGTTGCATTACTCATTAATTAAGTTCATTATATCCATTACATTTATTCATTAAACTGCCTATTCACTAATTCATCAGTTATTATCTATTAAGTTCATTAGATACATTTTCCCTCCATTTATTTAATCCATCTTATTCATAGCATTATTCATTATAACCATCTATATTGCATTTATTATATATGTATGAGTCAGAAATTATGGCTTCCTTGTCAACACGCCCAATATTTAAAACTTCCCCAAAACTTTTTAAAATTCATGTAACTTGTCGTACGCCTGATTTTCTTTCACATGATTCACCCACCTAAACTTTGATCAATGCCGATTGGATTTGGATAATTTAATCTTCTATCATTTACGTTTTTGGACTACAACTAGACAAAGTTAATAGAGGACTTGGGATTACAATTAAATATCACTTAATTTTATCCTTTATGTTTAATCGTTTGTGAAAGAGGATTAAGGATTTATTCTAAATGTCAGACCTTTTCATGCACAATTCAGGAGAATGGGAGCTTTGCGTCTAAGAGGAGATGTAATGTCCCCACCAGGGAACCCATAAGGAATCAGGTCTATGACCTAAAATTACAACTAACAAATTTTTTAAGATTCTAACATACCATCACTACTATTCACAAGTACATTCCTTAAGGTTCCCTTAAAGAATTAAATTACCATTAACAAGTATTTCATTTTATTACTTAATCAAACAAATTCTATTTCCATTACAACTTCAATTTACATTGATTCCATTTCACATCAAAACCAATTACATTAATGAACTAATGGAATTAATTTCCCTTACCGACTAACACGTAATTTACCTCCAGAAATGAAACAAGCACACGTTACTTATCACATCCACTAAGCACATTTATTCTTTCATATTTATTTACCCCTTAACTATAACTATGCTCAACTCAAAGGCACCATCAAACTCATTTAAGCTTTTCCATTAAGATTCCTTAATCATATCAACATAAATCATTAAATGAATCATTTTTGCCATAAGTTTAACTTCCACAAATTATCAACCATAACCTTGTAAACATCTAGTAAAGGATTTATATTAAACCTAGTTGAATAACCCGACATCAGTCACATTGAAATATACATTTAAGAAATTGCATCCCATTACTTCTTTCAATAACATACATGTTCCTTTTTGCCTTATTATTTCACCTGGAGATACCCTTGAACCCTTAGGACATCTTTTCACTAACCAAGTATCAAAACAAGTTCCCTTTTAAAGAAGTTTACATCCATAAGTACTTTTATTACAAAGTTTGCATAGAACCATTACTTTCAATTTCATTTAAAATTAACAAGAGATATAAGGTAAGAAATTACTCATTGATTTAACCATATTCAATCCCTTCTTTAGATTCACAATTCTACCCTTCACATATACATAACTTATTCCTTACAATTTTCTTTTACAAACATAATTATAGTTACTGCACATTTCTTGAAGGCATATAGAAAGATAATTACATCAAGTTGCCCAAGGGCTTATAATACATCTTTACATCTTGATAACAAAAGATAGAGATACATGATATGAGAACAAAATCTTCACCACTGAACAAATCAGAATCTCAGCCATGACATGAACCATGAACAATACCTCAAAAGAGATTTGCCACCCAACCATGTGAAACTGATTAAGTTCCACCCCCCATGCTAGGAGATAGAACCAAGGTACTCTCAAGACCTTAAGGAAATCTAAGTCTCAAATACCAATAAACCAAGCTCAAAAGAACAAGAATAAGGCACATAAAGTATCATCATACTATAACACTGAGGTTAAGGTTCTAGGGAACCACCTAAGTGAGTGTCATCACACAACCTGTATATTGGGATCCTTCCTGGCAACCATGTAACCCCGGTCCCCCCTTTATGAATAGGGATCCATCCTAGTAGTTATCCCTAGTCCCGGTAATCCAATTAGATCTGTGTGGCCATTATTATGTTTTCTTTCACTATCTTTTGAATCCCCCCTTCCCAGGTTAATTTTCTTAAGGATATCACTTTTTACAAACCCACCCATAGGATCCTCTAGCAACCACTTTAGGGTTCCAGCACCTATGATGAGCCACTCACTTAAGGTCCCTATTCCCTTACCCCATCACAAGTCACAAAACAAGATAACACTTCCAAGTCTTGATTCATAGGTTCACACTTGCATTCCTGTCTATCTCAGTTCACACTAGCATTCCTCTCTTGCTTGGTTAACACTACACCAACCACCCTTGGTTAATACTACACCGACCTCCCTCAGTTAACACTACACCGACCACCCTTGATTAACACTACATCAACCTGGCTCAGTCAACACTGAACCGACCTGGCTCGGTCAACACTGAACTGACCTGGCTCGGTCAACACTAAAATGACCTAGTTTAGTCAACACTAAACCGACCTGGCTCGGTTAACACTGAACCAACCTGGCTCGGTTAACACTAAACTGACCTGCTCGGTTAATACTAGACCGACATAAACTGCAAAATGTGACAGTCAACTATGTCTTGCAGGTAAAACTGGGCATTATGGGGACTATGGTTGCCTAATCTGAGCACGACCCATTTGAGATCTCCCAGTTTCCCTTCAAAAATGGCTCATTAATCTATCTTATCTATCTAACAAAAATATTCTAGATCTGGACAAGAAAAGGTGGTGCATAAACCGACATGGACCAGTAAGGTTGATATAACAGTTCTAAATTCTGGAAGCATTCAAAATACATTCAATAACAACATAATACACTATCCTACATGATCGAAACCACTTCTACCCTCCCAGGAAGATTTCACCATGGTGAACAAACAAACACTCATAAAAATTACTTCTCGGAAACATATTTCAAATACACAAAAAAACAAAACATATATATAGTTCTCATTTTCAAACATAAATTAAACCATCACTTTCTCATCGACTAACATATCAATCATATACATAATCATGCACATGGGAAGAATGGAGGTTCATCCCAGTTTAGACCCTACCTGGGGTCCTGCGGAGAATCGTCCTCCCTTGGTTGGAGACTCTCTCCAAACTTTCAAGCATTTAGTAGATATCCTTTTGAAAATCTTCCTCTGGCAATCAACTCCAAGAAATCCTCACACATAAGACTTCCCCAACCAAAGACTCTCAAACTCACATAACTTTCACCAAAAATTTCCAGAGAAACCATTTACAAACCACTCAAAAGAAAAACAAATCTTCCATAAATTATTATCCTCCTTCGCACACAAAATCTTCAAACATTTATCCCCCAACTATGTGGTTGGAGGAGTTTCTTTACGGGATGCAACTTCTCCAACTTCCATAGTTGGTTGAAAATTAAACCTATTATTCCCATAAGCACTTAACAAAGTTTTAATGAATTTAATTAAAAATAACTACGAAGGAAAAACATAACAAGAACATCCAACAAGTAACTTTCAAGAAAACCACTTAGCACACATGGAAACCAACTAGCCTAACTTCTAGGAGGTCTTGAGTTCAACTCCCTCCTAGATAGCTAGTTTTACTACAAAAAGCATTTATTTTTTTATTATTACTATTATTAATATTATTTTCACTTTTTATTACATTTAGTTAATACACTTCATTGAATTCACTTTAAATAACACACCATTAAAACAATCGATAAATCCATACAAATATTATTATTTATATAAGCATGGGTATATGTGTGTGCACCCACATATACACATACCTATATAGAACACAATCAATGTACACTTATATATAATAAATATATATACATATATATACTAGTTAGGGATAAATCTAACTCACATCATAAATCACGAAATGGCATCAAATCATAATTCACAAGACCACATCACATAGTGCATTCGGATCCCCCAACTAGGGTAACCTCCTAAAGAGAAACCTAAGTCCATGGTAACCTTGAGAGTAATCTTGGTAATACCTCCACACAACAATAGTTCAAGGATTTTTAAGGCATGCTCAGACCTGTGTAGCCAGGTGGAGTCAATGCCTGGTACTTGCATCCTGCAACACCAACCAAGTACACCAATAAATATACATATGTACAAGCAATTGCAAACAAGGAGGGAGAGTGCGACATCGTGTGGACCTCCTGGAGGAGTAACTATGACTGCCTCCCCTCTTTTGATAGTCACATCAACAAAGCATAATTGGATTAGTGTGGTTAGTATCAAAATGATCTCTTTTCTATATTGTATGACAATAATGAATCATAACATAATCATGTAAATATAAATCATTTATTATCTTTCACAAACCCATTTAACCATTAGACATATACTAAAAGTGTCCCATTATCAAATCAAGATAAACAAATCAAATAACCATAAATGCATCGATCATGTCTAATCCCAAGTAACGCTATTAGAGAAGGTAACCCATCTAACCCTTAAATGATTATAGTCAATTAACCTAATGTACACATAAATATTAATAATGAACATTTCACATAGAAACATACAGATCTATCAGGTGATCCTTTTATCATTATGGTCCTAAACTATCATTGACACACAAGAAGATGTATAGTAACATATTTATGCAATATTATTATTCCTCAAATTAAAATATGAAGTTATCATGATTAGTAAGCAACCATCTCAAGAAGGATCATTCTCTTACAAAATAACCATGAAATCCCTTAAAGCATGGTCTAAATCCCTAGTGAGCATAACCAAGATTTGTTAGGGTTGGAGGGGCATTACAGGAGATTTCAGACAGTTCAGGAGGCCAGATTCCACAACATTTTTTAGGGTAGAATCCTCCAATTTTTTTTCCCACCTCTCGGAAGGATGAAGAAATGGCTTTGGGGTTGGAATCTAGAGTAGGGCAGAAAAGGAACGAAGATCAGGGGTTTTCGTTGGAGGGGAAACAAAATGGTTCAATGACCCATTCAAATAGAGGAAGACACTTTAGGAATGACCCTTTCACTCTGAGAACAAAAATTTTTGAGTTCGAAGAATGGCCCTGTCTTAGAATAAGGAGGTTCCTTTTTGCGCCAGGTTCAATAAATGGTCAAATTTTAGATTTTCAAAAATGAACATGAACCATTCCGCATCCTGGACCAAAGTGCTAAACCCAAATTTGATACCCATCTTTGCCACATCATCCAGAGGGGTCCTAATTAATCCTCCTTTGCCTAAGAAAGCATGGTCGGACTCCTACTAGGAGATTCATAGAAGAAGACTACAGTTGTTGGGCCACAAGGCGATTCACAGAAAGGGGTTTCAACCTCATGCTAAAGGATGGTTCAAAGGAATGTAGAAACTATGGAGACCTATTATCAAATTGTCACATCATGAGGTTAAAGATGGGACAACGCAGCTGCAATGACCAAATGAAGTTGAACCAGTGCTTCCTGACCAGCCCAATGCTTCCATGGAAGTTTCTCATTTGTGGGTACCCTCCAAAGAAAACCAGGTATTATCTATAACCTTATCAGAAGAAATGTTAAAATAGAGAAATCTCATTTATCTTCGTCAGGGTATCATATGTAAATTCTGGAAGATAGATATATCATTCAAGGATTTTAAAGAATGGGTATTATACAATTGGGGGGAGGTTTCTAAGATCAAAATCCTAGATAATGAGCTAGAATATTTTGTGTTGCTATTTGAAAACAAGTCTAAGAGAGATTCCATATTCAAGCAAAAAGGCTGGTTTCACAAGAATAAAGGGCTACACATGCAGCAATGGTCCCCTAACTTTAATAGTGTCAAAAACATTATTAGATTTGTCCCCATGTGGATTAATTTATCAAATCTACCAGTCGAATATAGGAATATGGAAATTCTACAAATTATAGACAACAAAGTGGGGATATACTTGTCACATATTTCAAATAAATCTTCATCCTCAATTTGGTTATGTTTGCTAATGAATGTTGAGAAGGAGTTACCTAACTCCATAAAGCTCATCTCAAAATATGGAGTTTGGATTCAGATGATCTCCTATGCCTCTAAACAGTCAATCATTCTAGAGATAACATATTCATCTTCATTCGAGCTTGCAATTTCCCATGAAACTGATTCTAGGCACCTTAATTGCAAGGACCCTCAGGTGGATCTCAACAAGGAGGTTTTGCTTCTTTTTTTACATTTCTTCTATAGGAGATTATGGTCTTACAATTGGAACATGCGAGGTTCTCAAATTATTTCTTTAACTTATCCATCTCATGAGGTCAGCCCAACATTACATAGCCATGGGAAGGAGATCATATCCAAAGGGGAATATTGGCTAGATCTCAACACTTTCAAAAAGACATTTGGAAAATCTTGGAAATTTTCTAAGGAATCTCTTCTAACTCCTTCCCATACTATCCCATTGTCAATCTCCAATTCGTATGTCCCATGGTTGGAACACCTCATCCTACATTGGGTCTCTTAGGTTCAAACAGATTTATTGGAGGAGATTGCAGACCAAGTTCTTCATGAGGATAACTCACTTGAAACAGTGGATAATCTTAATGGCTCCTTAGAAAAAGAAAATCAGAACATAGCTTTTCAGACTTCAGAGAATACCATTCTTCAGACTTCTGAGAATGACATTCTGCACACTAAGACTTGTGATTTGAGAAAGGATGTTCGAGTTTCCCAGAATATTACCCCTTATTCTACACCTCAATCTCAGGTCTATGTGGAAAAGGAGGATGACATTTTGAAAATCAGACTTTGTTACCTTAAGGATGTGACAAAACTTATTGGATCTAAGGAAAGCAATCGATCCCCAAACTTGGGATGTAGGAAATCCTCAAGAATCAGAAATAGAGGCAAGAAGGATCCCAATATTGAATTGCTGACAGAATTACCCTTGGCTCTAGTAAAGAATAAAATGAAAGGGGGCTTAATATCTCTCAAACCTCTAAAGAATAGAAAGAATCATCAGATCCAGCCTTCAAGGGATAATGGAGGTGTTGGTAGCATAGAGGAACCTATTCCTTCTAGACTTCAAGCAGTGTATGATCTTTTTGGTTGCAATCCGGATGATCAACTCAAAACTAACACCTTGTCTCATTCAATCATTGAAAAAATGTTGGAAGATAACTATGTAGAAGATGAAGAGAGATTTATGGATATAGACCACCCAATATTTGAATCAGAGATGACACTCAACTCACAAGGTCAGGAGGAGGTAAAAAACATGGAATCAGGCTCCAAAATAGCTTCAAACTGTTCCAATTCCCCTCTAGGATTGCTACAAGTAGACCATAAAATAACCATAGACTGTGGATCGGGGAAAAAGAAAGGTAGAGGTAGAAATTCAGTAGCCACTTTGAGAGAAGAGAAGGGTGAAGATCAAGACCAAGCAAAGATTACTGCTTATCTAAATTTAGGGAAGGGGAAGTTCCTTCCCAAGTCTCAATGAGACTCCTTTCTTGGAATGTTAGCGGTCTCAATGCCCCTAACAAGCAGCGTCTGGTCAAACACTGCATTTGGTCTTCTAAAGAAGACATCATTTTCTTACAAGAAACCAAGATGAACAAAGAACAGGTAAATGATTTCATAAGGTCTTTAGGGGATTGGAAAGCTATGATGGTTGAAGCAATTGGTTCCTCAGGGAGTCTAACCATCATATGGAATCTCAAGACCACATTTTATTCTCATGAAAAAGATTCCCAGAACTAGATAGGGGGTAAAATCATCAGCACACAATCAGACTTAAACACATTTGTAATTAGTATATATGGTCCTATGTCAAGGAAAAAGAAAGTCGAGATTTGGGAGGAAATTAGTAACTGGTTTCATAATTTCCCTAATTGTAATTTCATTGTAGGGGGAGACTTTAATGCCATTATACATGCAAAAGAGAAAAAAGGAGGATCTCAAAGGTTATCTCAATCTCAATTAGACTTTCATGATTGGCTTTTAAAGGATGATTTGATGGAGATTGAATTTGATAATGGGGCCTTTACTTGGTCCAATAGAAGAATGGATATGGACAACATTTCAGAAAAACTGGATAGATTCCTTTTTAAGGGTGACTTGACCTCTTTCTCTTTTGGGTTGAAAGCTTCTATATATCCTTCATCAGGCTCAGATCATTTTCCAATTTGTCTCGATTTGTTGGAAGAGGACAAACCATATAAATGCTCCTTCAAATTTGAGAATATGTGGTTAAAGGAGGAAAACTTCACAAAAATAATCAAAGATTGGTGGTCTGAAGTTAAGGTGAAAGGTTCAAGATTGTTTTTCTTTGTTGCTAAACTCAAATTCATCAAGCAGAACCTGTTAATCTAGAATAGGACTCAATTCAAGAACATTTTTTCATCAAAAATGGAAATTGAATCAAAATTGGCTGATCTAAACAACACAATTATGAATCAAGGAATGAATCAAGAACTATACTTCAAAGAGAAGGATTTTCTTAAGGATTTGGAGGATGTGCTTAGTAAAGAAGAAATATTTTGGAAGCAAAAGTCAAGGGAGTCATGGCTAGCGGCTGGAGACAAAAACACCAATAGAATTTTACAAATTTCAAGCCAAGATGGATCTATTTTTAATGGGCAAAAAGAGATTCAATAGGAAATAGTAGCCTTCTACTCCAATTTTCTCAATTCTTCAAATAGCTCTCCACTTACATGTCAATAAGAACTTCTCTGCAACATTACCAAAGTTCTCTCAGAGATGGATAACCGAAATCTAATGACACCATTTTCAACAAAGGAGATTTTACAAACATTATCAGCAATGGCTCTAGATAAATCTCCTGGTCCAGATGGATTCCCTCCCTCTTTCTTTCTTCATTGTTGGGAGATTGTTGGTCAAGAACTTACTGAGGCATTGGAGACAACAAGATTCTCAGGTAGATTTCTGACCGAAATGAATAATACTTTTATTGCTCTTGTTCCTAAATCAGAAAATGTGAACTCTATTGATCAATTCAAACCTATTGCATTGTGTAATACAATTTACAAGATTTTATCCAAAGCCCTTGCATATAGACTAAAAGTAGTCTTAGATAGAATCATTGGGGAAAAACAAATAGGGTTTGTCCCAGGCAGATCTATTTTTTATGGCATAATAATTGCTCAAGAAGCAATACACTCCATTCAACATTCCAAAAAACCCAGCATGTTAATTAAGTTAGACATCAAGAAGGCTTATGATAAAGTGAACTGGAGATTCCTATCCAAATGTATGGAAAGCTTTGGATTTTCTAAAGCCTAGATTAACTTTATTTTTTATTGCATATCAACTCCAAAATACTCTGTTTTGATTAATGGTTCCCCTCAAGGTTTTTTTGGAAGCTCTAATGGCATAAGACAAGGGGATCCTATATCCCCCTTCTTATACATTATCATGGCAGAGGCATTAGGTCACAACATTTCTAGGCTTCAATCTCAGGGCAGCATCAAAGGCATATCAGTCACATCTTTAGTTCCTCCTATTACACACCAGCAATTTGCAGATGATACTCTTCTATTTGGGCATGGTTCGGTCAGAGAAGCTACTCTACTTAGAAGTGCTTTAAACAAGTATGCTTTAGCTTCAGGACAAATAGTCAACAAAGAGAAATCAGTCATCTTTTTCTTTTATATGAAAAAAGAATCCAAATGAGAATAGAATCCCTATTAGCCTTTAAAGCAGCAACACTCCCTTGCAATTATTTGGGGATTCCCATTGATAAGAAACTTAGAACATCAGGGATTTGGAATCCAATCAACGAAAGGATGGATCAGAGAATGGCTAGCTGGAAATCCAAATGGCTATCATGTGCGGGAAGGATAGTGATGATTAAAGCTACCCTCTCAGCAATTCCCATATATCTCTTGTATTGTTTGGCTTTGTCCTCGACTGATTACATGGATATAGTGAAAAATTTAAGGAATTTCTTTTGGCATGGATGCGATCAGAATAAAAAATTCAAAATTATCTCCTGGGAAAATATTTGTAAACCAATTAGTGCGAGTGGAACAGGGATCAAGAGCCAGTTGTGGCAAAATACAGCATTGGGAGCCAAATTATATTGGAAATTGATAAAAAACAAGGATTACAAATGGGTTAGAATCATCAAAGGCAAATACTTGGGTGCAGAGAGATGCCATGAAATATTTAGAATTAAGAACCTTCCAAGAGGTTCCAGGATATGGAACTTTATATTGAAAGCTAGATATGTGGTGGATTCCAATCTTTCTTGGAACATTAGAAGTGGTAACTCTGCTAGATTTTGGGAAGGTAACTATGCAACTTTGTCAATCATCATGGGGTAGTTTTCTTAGAGATTACATCATCCCTTCTCAGTCATCAGGAGAGGACAGATCATTGCAGTGGAAGGATTTTTCAAGTTTAGGAGCTGATATTCATGAAATAAACTTGCTAAAATCTGTAGTGTGTAATAGATCTTTTCTTTTGAAAAATGTAATGATGAAATAATCTAGATGGGCTCAAAAGATGGAGTATATAAGGTAAAGGAAGGATAAAATGTCTTAACTCAACACATTCAAAAGTCATCTACAATTCCTCTACATCTTTGTTGGAATAAAATGTGCCTTCCCAAAGCTAGTGTATTCCTATGGGTAGCATCTCAGGGCTGAATTTTGACTGCAGAGAATTTTCTCGAATGGGCTTCTTGTGTCCATCAAGATGTTACATGTGTCTAAAACATGAAGAATCTCACAATCACCTATTATTTTCCTACCCCTTTGCCATAGAATTTTGGGAGTGGCTATACTCGAAATTGAATTGGCTATCTACTCCTCATCAAAACCTTCAATTACATCTTCTTGCTTGGCCAACTCTCTTTAAAGACAGCTTGTGTGGTAATCTATGGATTATCTCTCCTTCAATTGTACTTTGGGAAATTTGGAAAGAAAGAAATAGGAGAATCTTTCTTGATAAATCAATGGATATCGGGAAAATTTTGAATAGATTGAAGTAGCAATAGTGGAGATCATGAATTCTTGAAATCAAACACATTCACCAATTCATAAATTTTACACGAGTTGGGATGATAAGATGTTCAAAAGCTGGCATGGGTTGAAAGCTCCTAGCTCTTTAGGAAGAGGTTGCAAGAATAGTGGGCTTCTAAGACAATCATGTGTTTGGAATTCTCCATCCCCGGGATGGGTAAAATTAAATTTTGATGGCGCATCAAGAGGTAATCCTGGGCCTTCCGGTGCTGGGTGCATCATTCATTCTTCACAAGGTCAAGTTATTGCTCAATTAGCCATTCCTCTAGAACCAGATACTAACAATGCTGCAGAGATTAAAGCCCTTTATCATAGTCTAATCCTTGTTAGGGATTTAGGATTTAATAAAGTGGAAATTGAAGGGGATTCTATGATAATCATAAATGCAATCAGATCAGGAGCCATTTCAAACTGGAAACTTCAATCTTTTTTAGAGGTGATTTTGAATATTATCTCCAAATTTGAATCAATAACGGCTAACCATATCTACCGTGAAGGTAACGGTAAAGCCGATGAGTTGGCTAATATGGCAGCAAGTGGAGTACACATCAAATCCATTTCGAATGACTGGCATCTCAGTTAGAACTCGGCAAGGTGAAGGGATGGACACTTCTTTCAAAAAGGATCATATCACCTAAACTAGCTTATCAAATCGAGCAATTTGCTTGCCCAACTCCATCAATGCAGTGTGCATCACAGGGTGGTCCTGTTCACGGTCAAATTTTCTTCTAACAAGGCATAGATACAGGATGGTCTTCCCTCTCCACTTGGTGATGAATTTGATGAGAACATTGACTAGATTTTTGAATTCAAGTATGATGCACAAATGGAGGGATTAGGCAGCCCAGACTCTTCCGAGAATGAGGAAGAAAATTATGATGATCCCCAGGGTTCAGAGGAGGACGATGAAGAAGAGGATACCGAGGAAGATGAAGAAAAATCAGAGCAAGCTGATGAGGGCCAGGAGGATATGGAGGAGGACAAGGATGATGATAATGAGGAAAATGATGAAGATGAAGAGGTTCAGGATGCAGGGGAATTGGATGATGAGCACTCTCACACTTCTGAAAATGATTCTTCATCCCCTTCTAATTAGTCAAATCAGATAAGGGTATTGTGCAGAGTACAACTTCAAAATTGATCACATCACACATATGAGTTTGTCAACTTGAACAAGTTAAATGTTCAGAAACCAATCCTCATTCTCAGAAATGTCCCGTCACCTTCTCGAGTTAAATATGTCAGAGAGGGATTGGATCTCAAGGCTATATGTGGAGGCGATTTCTTCATCATTTCGATTCCTTCCAAATCTAGCAAGTGAAAAATGTATTGCAGGGTATTTTTATCCATCTTTTCAGTCACTTTCAAAGTTGGAAGGTGAAGCTTTTACTAGATTCAAAAAAGGTTGATCGATTAAAAGGACAAGTACATATCCTCTAGCCGATCTCCCTAGAGAAGACCTCTCCCTATTTTTGACATTAAATGTGCAGCTAGGTAGTTGCAGTAGAAATGTGGTCTGGTCACATGATCGCAAGAGTGGAAAAACTGCCTTGCAATCATGCGGCAAGGCAGAAGGGAAGGCCCAGGGTAGTTGTGGTAAGTGAAAAGAATGGTAAACTTGACTATCGATTGGGATATTGATAAGAGAGAAAGTACTTTTGATAGCTGTCATCTCCACTTCAGCTCCGATGGCGGTACGATCATTGATGGAAACCATTGTAGAGCTTTTTGCTCTTTTTCAAAAACATACAACCTCTGGGAAAACTTCTTGAAATGCCCAGAAAAAATCCGATTTGATGAAACATCAGAGAGAAAGGAATAAAATAAAATAAAACTTCATTAGATGCTACAGTTGGGTAGTTGTAGTAGAAATGTGGTTTGGTCGCATGATCTCATGAGTGGAAAAACTACCTTGCGATCATGCGACAAGGCAGAAGGGAAGGCCCAAGGTAGTTGTGGTAAGTGAAAAGTGTGGTACACTTTTCTATCGATTGGGATAGTGATCAGAGGGACCGATGACATGTCACGCCACCCTGGTGTCCTCTCATTGGTCATGTCAGTGCAAGGTGGAGGGGTGTCAATGCTGACTGTGCAAGGTTTTGGGGGTGGTCTCGGTGTCAGAAAGGAAGCGAAGGCGCATGATTTTATTGGTTGTCGCATGATCGCATGTCATAAATTTCTGACATGTGATCATGTGAACGATTGACATTTGTCACATGGGGCCCATTGGTGGATAGATGTAGTGGTCCTACTATCAGGGAAGGTGGTGTTGTGGCGGTCTCTGGTTGGTCTGAGAAACAGGGTGGCAGATTGGTAAGTGGGCGTCAGAAAGGAAGTGAAGGCACATGATTTTATTAGTTGTTGCACGATTGCATGTCATAAATTTCTGACATGTGATCATGCGACCTGTTGACATCTGTCGTATGGGGCCCGTTGGTGGATAGATGCAGTGGTCTTGCTGTCAGGGAAGGTGGTGTTGTGGCAGTCTCCGGTTGGTCTGAGAACACGGGTGGTAGATTGGCAGGCGGGCTTACTGTCTCAGAAGGGAAAGATTCCAGATCAACGGCTATCACGTGATCGCATGGAATTTTCCCGGCCTATGTGACCATGCGACAGTTGTGGAGGCATTGCCATTGCGGAGTTGTGAGGTGGGTCCGGTGCCGGCGCTGCTCACGTGCTTATTTCTAATTGGTTGCTGACTGGTGATGTGGCTGAAGACTTTTGAGAGGGGTTGTGATCAGCATTGCGTGGTTAAGAGGTTGTGGTCGCATGATCACAGAGGTTAGTATGGTGCTTTGTGATCATGCGACCAAGCACAAATGTAACTGAGGTTCTTGTTGCGGTTAATCTTGCCGATGCCCAAGAGAAGAATGAAGATATAACGGTGCTGATATAAAGTTGATCCAGTTTGAATGCTGACAGCTTGAAACCATCTATTACTAGCAAGGATAAGTAGCTTTTAGCTTTCTTTCTTCATGGTTGATACTGATATTTCATGGAGAGAGATTATGCTCCACATTATATATT